>JADLZN010007569.1:0-152434 GCA_018155175.1 Sinocyclocheilus anophthalmus
GACGGCGACGTTACAGCCGTGACCGTCGCAGTAGACTAGGGGGTTTTCGGCCCAGCCTCTCTCATCCGAGCAGACGCAGCAGCCTCCGATCATCTCCTTCATATTACTCGCCGAGTCGTCGTCGTCTTCCTCTGCCAGATACAGCTCACTGGATACCATCTACCATCGGCAGCGCACAAAGACCAACAAAAAGGCGGTCGGGCGTTTGTCTCACGAATCCCTATCTCCCCTGAAAGCCGTATTTTATGTCCCATTTCGATGAAAAGCCATATTTCAGTTGCGTTGTTTTAAAGGCGGTATTTTTTGGGGGCTCAAAGCACAAACCCCGTACTGAAGGCTCTCGGGATTGTGGAGGCGCTAGTGCGCGCATGCGCGGAAAAGCCGAACGGGGGAGGCAGCGGACTAGAAGAGGCCTCGCGGGGCTGTTTGATCCACGCGGCGAGCGCCATTGAATTTTACCGCGAGCAGGGGACGAGCTACGGTGCACCGCACTTCTACCGCAAAGTATGATCTTCTGGGAGTTCTGTTTTTACACTGAAACGATGTTACTTTACAGACTCATTAAGCAGGTTCTGTTCACATTTGTTATTAAGGTCAAAATTATCCTCAGAAGGTTACCCCGAAACTTAAACTTTATATATCATATTTATTTAAACATGATTTAAGATAAAGGCAAATGATGCATACAGTGGAGTTTTGCCCTCAGAATTAATTAGTGTGCTCGTTTAAGCTCATTCTCATTTTTTCTCAGAATAACAGATTTATAGGGAATCCCTGAGAATTGTGAAGCAGTATAGACATATCCCATTTTAATGTTTCATCCGTTTAGATACTGTACTAAGATATTTACATAGGAGCCTATTGGCTATGTGCTGGATACAAATCTCACGGAAAAATAATAATAATGCCACACGGTAGGCTATGAAAGGCACATATAAAATGCCTGTCTTTTTTTTTCAGGCAAATTTTAGAGGTTATTGTCATTGTATAGTTTTATTTAAAGCTTTTATTAACGTCAACGGCTGCTTACTTGGCCTATGACAACTGGGCCCATGAAAACAAAAGTGCTGATTAACGTGAAAAATGTAAACAATGTATCATTCTTATTTTATTGCTCTGCTTTACATCTTAACTTGCCAAATTTGTGAACGTGCAAATAAACTCTTTTAAAACCAAATCTGAACCGATGGTTTTGGCATAGACCTTGACCCAACCGATTTCCATGGCCCCATTACACAACACGAACCTGTAATAGGCTCCAGCAGTACGAAACTTCGTCGTCTTATATGTTGTGGAAATTAAGGGGAGGCGCTCATATATGAATATTCCTAGATTGTTTGTTTGTTTTTAGTTAAATTTTGACACTTATCGTCCCATTTAACGTCGTCCCCTTTGTGACTTGAATAATAAGTAGGCAACACAACATTCATTTAGAATATTTTATTTTGATAGGACACTATTTTATGAGCATCTCGCTGGCATTGGGCGTTTTTGGATCAGGTCAGTCTAAAATGACCATGATCTGGCTGTGAATTCATAACATTTTGAAATGTGTTTGGTGCACTATCAGCTGTTAGGGTTGGTTAAGCCACTTCCGCAGTTGCTATGGCTCACAACCCTTGGCGTTGAATGATAACCGTCAGAGATATTTCGACCTGTCACGATGTCCATCAGAATTCTCTCATATGCTTGGTGAGTAGCCCACCTGTCATTCAAAACAAGCTGCCCCCGCAGTAAAATATTAATGCAAGAACCGTCCCAGTTATGCTACATAAATTATTTAACTTTACACACGGAGCATAACGTTCGATGTTTAATAATACGAAATTGTATTAATTTATGAGCGGGGGGAAAAATAGTTCCTATGTAAAAAGAAATGGTCCCCCTAGTAGTGCTATAGAATGAGTCGGCATTTGTAAGGGATGTTTCACGCTATGCTTATAAGACAAAAATAACAATTTAATCACGGTAGAGTTTGTGGGTTGTGTATGAGGCTTGTCAATTTATTGGGGGGGAATGTTGATTTGTAATGTTGGAATCATTTACAACATCAAGTTCAGCTAATTGAGTCGACACATACGCTGCAATAAACAATTTATTTTCGTTGATATTTTGATAGCGTTAGTTTTGGGTCGTATACCAATATCTGGTTCTGTAAAATCGGCATAAGCAAAGAGAAAATTATCATTTGGACACACAAGATTTATTAGCTGATATTAGACAAAGTTCATAAATCAAACTATACTATGCTATACTATTTGTATGTAGACCTATGTTTTGTTTTTTTATCAGATTAACGTTGCTTCAAAAAAAAAAGTTTACAAAGCCTTGACATATAACTAATTGTATTATTATTTTTGAATTGAAATAAGTTGTCTCCTATAGTTTACTGATGTGTAGGCCACTAGGTTTCAAGACCCAATAACGCTCTTCAGGGTTATTTACATCCACAAAAGACTAATATCCTATCCTCCTGAATTAGGTCTAACAACTTGTTACCCTAAAAACTGGTAATGCCTCTATAGCATCATACCTTATCCTGTGTCTAATGAATACTGCATCTAAGTCAGTAACCCCATAGCTTATATCTAAACAGTCTGATGAAAATATTTAATATAATATTACATATGCATTTTTAAATAACCTATATTTAAGAATAGGCGTTGTTGGCTTTTTTCACATGAAGGGGCATAGGCTACTAGTTTTACGATTAAATAATCTTTCCTAACGATATAAAGTCTGTAACGAATGTTAAACAGAGAGGGTGCAATGGACGACGTGTTTTTCCCTGTCAAAGGCAGGGATGCTCCGGATGCAGGATCGAAGTAATAAGAGTTTGCCTATAGCACGAGCTCTCTTTGGCGGTAATGCACCCGAAAGCTGGGGTTTGGCAACACGGCGCCAGATAAAAAAGAACAAAAACGTGCCATACAAGAGAGACTAGCGTCTCTTTTACGCGCAAAGACCTGTGTGGGTAATTCAGGGCATAACCCATACAACAGGGGTCAGATATGACACGGGCAGGGTAGGAAGATGTGAATGGTGCAGCGCCCACCCCCAGACCATCGTGCACTCGTGTAATTCACGTTTGCCTTTAACAAGCTGCAAATACAAATTCTGAAAGAAGAATGGGTGAATGGAAGGACCTATTCTACTGTTGGCATGTGGAGAATTGGTCACCATATTTATGCTGTTATCAGAACTGTAATGGAGTCATTAGTTTCGCGGTTTGGAAACAGGGCTGTAGTATAATGAAAGCGTGTGATTCGTGTGTGTAAAGTGTGCGCGTCGTGATTGTTATAGGAACAATTACAGTACACAGGGGGAAATTGTGTTCTGGGTGTGCGCGAAAGAGGGGGGGGAACGTGATTGTGAATGGCGCGAACTTTAGGTGAAAGTTTCGAGTGAGTGCTCCCACGGGAGAGTGACTTTAGATCGCATCGTGGTTGGTGGGAGTGATGGAAGGCGTGCGTGTGGGGGAGTCAGACCGTGGGGGGGGGGTAGACATACTACATCATCTTGAAAGCAGATTTTCGACTTCTATAATTTAGTGGAGCAGTGTTTTGCTTGTGCTAGAACTTCAACGGCATATATGGATCTCTTTGCTTCCGCCGTGACTTTATGTATGCCAAATTATCGTGCATGCAAAGAAAACATTTTACTAAAATGTCAAAACTACACCAGGTGGTCTTGACGTGTATTAAATCATTAAATAAGAGGTGATATAGCGAAAAACTTGTCGAGCAAATCGTCAGTTGAACTGCTTGGTGATGAGCTGCCCCGCATGAAATGATTGGACAACTGTAAGATTCAAAAAGGGAGAATGGTAAGATTGCTGTTAGAATTGCGTTCGTGATTGGAATAAGGTAACAGCTACAAAGGACGGGCGCGTACAAACGTCCACAATAGGGGCTGATACCTCACTGCTCGGGTGCTAAGGTGGGTCGGAACAATATAAACAATGGTCATCAAACTTTGAGCGCGCGATCCTTGTACGAAAAGTATTGCGCCCATTTGCTCTATACAATTTACTGAATGATAACAATGGGTTGCAGTGAGGCTTGTTTATTATTATGTCACCTGGGACGTCGCTTTGTGCCAAGAGGCTATATAAATTGGGAAAAAGAGACTCCGCGCACTGTTGGTGTGAGTGAGCCTCCGCTGACGACACCAACATGGCGAAGTACCCGTCACGAATTTGAGGTCCAGGGCCCATCCTGATTCTTACCGCATAATAAGTCCACTCTCAACGGGTCCAATCAAACGTCGAATTTGTGCGCAAAGGGGGTCGGTAAGATTTGAATGCGTGGGTCTCGGATAGATTGAAAAAGTAAATCACGCATGATGAAACAACAAGAGTTATAAATTGTTTATTGTATATCACATACAATGTTTAGAAATCGATAGTATAGGGAGTGGTAGAAGTAGTATTAATATATATTATGTGAGTGTAACCAGCACATATATATTAATAGTTTAATTATAATGCATCACCTGATTTCCCAATGACTTCGCGTATAGCATGCACTGTCGCTAGTCCGTGGTGATCAAAATGAAACTGCGTTGTGATGAGGTTGTAATGATTCAGATTGGACCTTCAGCTGGTTGTTAATATACGAGGTTGTTTTGTTGTGATTGTGAATTATTGTGCATCCCTATGATTGCGAAGGATATAAACACGTGTCGTAGATGTAGGGTCATAATAAAAAGTATAGCTAGGATAAAGACGGCACAATCCGCCAACTGAGGGAAATTGGCTACTCATGTTCCAGTAAGCTGCTTGTAAGTTTCGCTACTAATAATGGTATGCAATTGATTTAATCTGAGTTAGGTCCTGAGGATTCAGACAGAAGTGATCAAACATAATTACAGAATAAATCTGTAAAACGAGGCAACAAACAAAAAATTTACTGACGGTCCAAACACCGCTCGCGTAACATGCTTCACGACCACGCGATGCACACTGGTTCGAAGATCAGTCATAAATCACTCATGTCACAATATGAGGGGCCATGCGCTGTGCGGTTTCAGAAATCAACTAGACCAGGACCTGCGTGGTATGTCCTTTCAAATGATGGTGTGCCCTTGGATGAAAACAGTTATAAGAGAGTTTCTCGTGAGGAAATGTGAAGGCATAAAATTTACTATACTAACAGTGCAATACGACAGATCGTTCAAATACTACAGTGTATATAGCGTAACATAAAACGGTCAAATGTGCATACACTAAACTTGGAAACACTCACTGTAATGCAGAGTCCGATAACGATATAGGAATCTTTCCGCCACGTAATAGCCTGGAGACCAAGTGAGTGTGGGTTCCTGCCAGGGGGAATGGTCAGAACAACACCTACCATCTGCTCTGAGGCGTAATAAACTCTACAGTGAGGGAGAATCCAAAAATTATGAGGGGAGGCCTCTGTCCGCATAAATGAAACCTGTATGAAGGACAGAGTTAACAGATAATGTATCTCGGGTTAGTATCTACAGTGTTGGTGTTGCCTTGTATATGTAGTTAATATATCTCGTGTCAACCTATTTATTAATCACTGTTCCTGGGTTTTAATAATAAAAGAATAAAAGAGTGTTAGTGTATAATAAGAGGTATATAATGCGACAGGTGATAACCGAAGCACTATAAACAAATAAAGTAGCTAGTGGTTGTGTGGCGGAACGTTTGATTTGAGACAAAACGCATTTGGCAGCAGGAGCCACAGATAACACGGAGACGTACAAGACTAGAGACTCATACACCTGGAAGTAAGTTGCCGCACCATAGACGGGGGGAGTGGCTCCGTGTAAAAATAGATGCGAAGCAGTACGACACTCACTTGCTAGGAATGGTGCCTGTGCATTAGAGCCTAAATCAGGTGGGACATACACGTACCCCAACAATTGACAAAGTCTTATGGAGACTAGAGTCTAGTTATATAGTTTACCGCAAAGGGGGGCCAAGCCTTGGCAAGAAGTGAGTGAGGTGGTATCGTGGGGTACAAGATTACTGACAAATACGTCGTAGCGTGAATTTGTACACAAAATGAGCTGGGGATGATTAACACGAAAGCACAGTCCAAACCACTAGACCGGGTAGGTAATAGTCTGTCTGTGCAAGCCATATCAGGTAAACGCGGATGCAATATAGGCATAATATAACAAGTAATAACATTATCAGGGTACAATACGTTGGCAGACTGAGCATAGAGGGTTTTAATTTAGGTCTAACTATTTATGTCATAAAAGTGATTTCACCACTAATGCCATTAATAAATTAATGTAATGTATAATGACAAATGGACGGTCCATGAACAAGCACTCCACAAAAACTGTATGCGATAGAATCGCATAGATGGCACAAGGTAAAGTTCAAACCCAAATATGGCGCGTAGGCTTGGTACAGGTGGAGCCCGGTCTGTGGTGTTTCAATTTTGTTATAGAGTATAAGTCAAGTGATGTGAGAGGATGGGATAGGGGGACTTCAGGTCAACATATGCATTCAAAATAATGTGGGTGAAGTGAGTTGAAATTGCACAATTTAATGAATATCTATGGTATCTTTATTGTAGTCCTACCATATAACATTTGCCGCAAAACCTCGGGACGCCTTGTTGAGTTTTAAGAACGCACCTGAAAAGCAAGGCGCTTCTAATCTGCCCGGTTATCCAGCTGCAGAAAAACATAACGATCATCTACAGTGAGAACGACTTCGGTATTCGCACAATGAAGCACAAGGTTTACAAACGTTCCAAGTACTGTATATCAGGAAAGTGCTTATGTTTCCGCATGCGTGTACGTGTTTTACTAGAGTTTCGTAAAATATTTGTCCTGCAATTAGTCAGAGTTAAGCAGAAGGAGTTCTGGGTCAAATTATGGGTATGAGGGCGGGGGTATCAGAAGGCGAAGGCGTAAATACATTGTGTAGGTATCGGAAATTAACTTTTTTTCTCTTTCCTCACCATTGTGAAACGGCATATGTCTGTACACTGACACATACGGGGGAGGGGGGAGTCTTTGCTTGTGAAGACCCGTTATTTTCTCTTTCACGTTAGTAGGAAGTGGGATGGAGGCCTGCCTGATCTGTGAAAAAAATGGACCGCAAAAAGTATGAATAATAGCCTGTCTTTCTAACTCACACACACTTATACAGACCTAGTGTAAAACTGAACAATTACGAGGGTATTAGAACATGCTGATTAACATGTACACATTTTTTTTGTACACACTCTTGCATTCTTAGCTCCTTCTACAATTCGTATATCTTGATCGACAGTTCTTGTTTCAGGATTTCAATAAATTTATTAACTCGCAACTTGGAAAAAAATAGCTCTGAAGATTTCTCAAAGCATGGCAATTCTTTTTATTCTGCACATGCTGTTACCTTAAAGAGCGTATATACACACAGATATCACACGCACACAAAATGACAAAAAGCATTAACTGCATTTAATGTATATTGTGATTCATGTTGATTACATATGCAAAGCAATATCAAAGAAATAAAAAACACTATGCACACAATGGTTTATGACTTTTTTTTCCTGATGAATTCAAACGAGTTTTGGGATTGGTAAAATGCAAACATCGATATTTTCATTCGGCTTTTAACCTGCCACTATTAACAATGTTTGCTTCAAATTCCAAGTTTTCTCTCTGTTTGAGTTAAAATGCTTATCTCCCTGAAATAGATGCATTACATTTTGCGTATTGTATAAAGATAGCTATTTAAAATGAAACGCATTTAAATTAAACATAACGACATTGTTTAATTTATAAAATAAATGATATAAAAAGCTGCACATCATATATATGCTGCCCAAAATACCCATCTGTCAGCATTAATAATTTTTCACAACCACGACAACACAAAGTTGTAACAATACTCCGACAAAATGACTAATATTAATTTCTAAGCATGAACTTATCACTAGCGAATTATTTGCTCTAAGAGAGGTGGGATTACAACAGTATGGTAATTAGCTAGGGGGATGGGGGTGGCCATGGGTGGAATATCCATTTTTATTGCATCACCTGTCAGTAACGTCCAATCAGCGTCGGCTTTGGGGGCATTAATTGATGAAGGTGTCTCCGGCCTTGCTCAGTTCCCACTGTCATTTTATTTGTGACTAAACCAGCAACGGGAATAGCAGCTGCATTCTGGGCTCTATTTCTCGGTGCGAAAAAGTCAAAAGTCGGGGTCTCTCTCGGCTCAAAATCTCGATACAGGACTCTCTAAAACAAATCCACCACTCTCTGCCGCTCGCCATCCACTGCTCGTTTTCCCCTTATACTCTCCATCAACGCTTTTTCGATCTTGCTCATGGACCAGTGCTGTTTCACGCGGTTCTCTTTCTCATGGCCAAATGGGAAGGGAGCTGAGGGAGCGCAGGTATACAGGAGCTCAGACAGGCAGCAGCCAGCCTGTCGGCAACATCACACACATTCCATCGATCATGCAGTGCTCAGGTCAATGGACTGATTGTTTTAATTCAAACAGGCCATTTCATTTTTATTTTTCTATTTAAAACTTTTTGTTCATCACGCAGTGTGGACATGTCAGCAGAATGCCTTGAAATAAAGAAGCAGCAGTAAAGCTAAGGACATCCGTCGCTCTAAATGTTGGAATTAATGCAATGAAGAAAATGGGGGACTTGGAATCCGGTTTTGAGGAAATGCAGGGTGTAAAGCTTGGCTATTTGGTTATCAAAGGCAAACAAATGTTTGCCCTTTCTCAAGTCTTCACCGACCTCTTGAAAAATATTCCGCGGACTACTGTACACAAACGTATGGACCATTTAAACGTGAAGAAGCATCACTGTGATTTGGAGGAACTGCGAAAGCTCAAAGCAATAAATTCTATAGCTTTCCATGCAGCTAAATGCACTCTGATTTCAAGAGAGGACGTTGAGGCACTGTATTTTTCATGTAAAACTGAGCGCGTATTGAAATCAAACAAAAGAAGGGAAAAGACAAAAAATTCCTCAGAAAAAATGTGCGACGGCAAAAATCGCACCTCTACCAGAAGTGACTTTTGGAGAGAGAAAGTTTGGTTGAGTTTGCATGGCGTTCCTCAGACTTTCTCATTCAAAAATAAAGCTGTTCGACAGGACCCTGTCCCTCGCACTCACTCAGATCTACCTCAAATTTACAGTAAATCCTTCGGCCGTGACTTTCAACCGGTCACGAAGTCGGCATCTACACCCTTTAAAAACTATGAATAATGGATTTTTGTCTATGAAACAGATCAGATCCTACTGTTAATAGGCTATTTTAGAAATCAGAAACAAACGCTTTTTCGGCACGTTGTGAATCGGCAACCGCTGCTCTATCAGTCCGCCATTGCAGCGCAGGCAAAGCACCAAGGCAACGCAGACCTACTTTACAAAAGGAAGAGGAAGCGCGAGAGCAGCGCGAGGCAGTTTTGGTCGAGGAGCAGACGAAGCCATCCGGTTTTGTTCGTCCCAAAGTGCTGTAAACCAAAAGTTCCCAACGGATCTTTAAGCCAGTTTCACCACCTCGAGCATGGATTATACGTCGATCCTCGGCACACTGGACATTTTCAGGAAAGCTGCAGCAGCGACACGGAATCTAGCTCCGTCTCAGAACGGGTGAACAACGATTCGGATTTCGGCTCGAGTTTCTCTACCACCAGCAACTCCGGGACTTCAGATGAGGAGGAGGAGGATGACTCTCTCTCGGATTCTTCAGATGTCAGCAGCGATGAAGAGAGCTCCTCTCAGTCTGATTCGAGCTCTGTGTCCAGTCAGGTTTCAGTGCAGAGTATTCGTTTCAGGCGTGCGAGGTTCTCAAGTCTCAACACAAAAGCACCTCTGCTCTTACAGCCAACTTTTCACTACAGGCCTAATGTGCAGAACATCACCACTAACCAAGGAGTAACGACTACTTTGGATTGCGAACGAACTGGCAAAACTCAAAAATCGGACTTCACATCGTCCAGGGACGCACACGAGGATGGTGATGCCGCAAAAGTGCAGAAGTTCTGCCCGGTGCGGACCTGTTTCCCCGATTTAAGACAAAACGAAGGCTCTGAAGCACCATCACGCCTTGAATTTCCAAACGATCCAAAGACAACAGACTCTGTAGCTAACAGAATTAAAGAGACTGGGCTTACACCTAATGCAAATGGAAACAAGGCGTTCCCCCAACAAAGAATACCGGGTTCTGCAAACAAATGCTCCCAAGCCTTGATCTCCCACTGTGCTCCGGACAAAGAAATAAGGGTTTGTAAGTCTTCTGACAGCAATCTTTCATTAGGAGCAAATTCAAAGAGGGAAGCGAAAACTTCCCTGAAACTGCCTTCACCTCTAAAACCTATCAAAACAGAGACCGAGGAGCCCGTTAGTACCTCGGGCTTTAACAATGAGGGCAACAGGGCAGTAAAAACGCCACCATTTTTACTCAACAACGTGAAGATTAAAGTCGAGGACACCTTTGACGAATATGAATATGCAAATCAGCCTCTGGAATATCAATGTAAGGATCACGAGGCTGATGGTCAGCACATCAGTAACGATTTAAAGGAAACTGACCCCTGCAAAGCCTCCGAGAGCTCTGTTCAAAAACACCCTGCCTGTAACGAGGAATCAAGAAGCACTTTAAACACCCCTTGTTCAGAGGAAGGGGAGTCCATGAATGGTGCAAGGGTCAGGAAAAACTACAGGGCGATGCTTTTGGGTACAAAAACCGAAAGTGTGAGGACATCCGCGAAATCATTTGCAAAAGTTGACCGGAGCCCCCGTTTTGCAGGAAAATTCGCTAGCAGTGAGGGGTCGAATGAAGACTGTGCGGGCGCGAGCAAACGCAAACGAGCGAGCGCCAATGTAGCATCTCTGAAAAAGCCCTTCAGATTCATGGCGAATTTTCCCTCTCCGCCGTCTCTCGTTATTGGCAGCGATGGAGATTTGAGTCCCGCTTACTCTTTGAACTCTTTAAGAAGTAACCAACTGCCTCATCGTTCTCACCCAGTGTGGAGATGGCAGCTCGGTCATTCAGTTGTTCCTCCCCCTCCAAGCCAGAAATTCAGGAAAGCCTCGGTTATCCCGTGAAGTTAAGAGAGGGGAGGTGGGGGATGACAACGATGAAGAAGAGAAGAAAAAAAGAAGAAAGAAAAAAAAGGGGAAAACTGTTGTTTTGAGCTCGGGGGGAAAGATGTCTACAACTGTGAACAGCACTGATCCGTAAGTTTTGTTGTGTTTCATTGTTGTGTTGTTTTTCGCGGCGTGGCAAGACGAATTTTTTGGTCTGTTGTTATGTAGCACACACCATCCTCGTATAGCACAGGCTGGTCTGGGACTCGGGAATTATGCGGAGGTATTTATAATAAGCTGGTCTAGTAAAAAAAACAACAACAGTTGTTTTCAAAATGACATTATTGACATCGTGGAGCTGTTTTTGACCTGATGGACTAGACTCTCACGGAGCAAATGTTAGCTCATTTTGCAGGCAGGGACAGGGTTAAACATCTCTCAAAAGGATGGCGTTATAGTGATTGTCAGGTCTGTGTCAACTAAAATGGTGATTTTGTTTTTAGAACAACTAACTTTGTCGGTATATTTTGGGCCAATGTTTTGTATTTTCCCTTGATGATTCATCCACATACTGTATTTTTGAATTACTGTAGGCCGTTGATCCATACCTTTCTTATTTATTCATTTTATGGGTGCTCCCCAATTGTTGGCGCTTGGCTGTGTTCACTCACACGCAGCGCACCACAACTCTCACGGTAGGCCCAACACAATGGCCCTCTAACTGACAATCAAGAGCTGTTTGATTTGCACGATGTAATAGAGGGGAAAACGCCAAATCAAACTCCTTCTTTAGCACATTCATAGCTTAAGGTGTAGAATAGCTAAAGCACAAATTTACCATGCATTGCACTTTGCTAATGCCCATTAAGGTGAATTAGTGACGTGTGTTTTTATTTTTCGATTTCCTTACGCAAAAGAGCCATCGCAGGTTAACCCAAAAAAACCTTTTTAAAATCAGTCATTATTGATGTGGTGCTATTTCCAATATGCTCGTTTGCTTTTGAGAGGAGGTTTTGCTAGTCGTTCTTATTGTAAATGTTGCCGATTTAAACGGAGCGACCTACAGACATACAGACAACTGCAAACAACAGTGTTTTTACATACGTGACGAAATCAAAGAAAAAAAAGACCTCGGTGCTTAGTGGAATATACACACATTCTGGTCAGGGTATATACTTAGTAAATGTTTATTTCTCTTTGACTGAAGTAGCCTTGTCCTTTTCGTATGGTGTTTTGATTGTATTTTCTTTTGCTAGGCCTATTTTCCAAGGATATGGATTACATTGGCACTCGAAAACGTAACCTTAAAAACATGCAAGTGTTAACTTGGTGTACCAATAGAGTACCCTGCCCCATATAAATGCCTTGTGATGAATGTACTGTGACGTACCATATTTGTTTACTTCAGCAAAAGCAGAATGCCTCCAAATCGGGCCTTTAAAAGCAAATTGTATCTGTGATTGGATCAGCCAATGAGCTAAATTCATACTTTTTTGATTATGTTGCCAAGGGACGAAAATATTCAACTGCATTCTAATTTCCTAAACAAAACATACAAAGCCTTTGAGTTATCACTAAATGGGCATAGACTATGCAGATTTGGCTAAAGCGAGGCTACCGGGTTCACGTCATTCTGAGAAAACACGTAATAGACTTTAAAGGGTATTTAACGTATTAAGGCATAGGCCCATTACGTGTACTGTTTTGATTAACGTGTACAAGTGGGGATATTAAGTGAAACATGCATCGCTTTGTGAATGTTCCAGTATGCGATATAGTGTGACACTCTGACAGGTGAATGATTAAAATATAGTAGTTCTATATTTTTGTAACGCGACTATTTAATGTCTGCTCTCTCTCGAGCGTATAAAAGGAACTTTTTGTTCCGTTCTGTGTCAAAGTGCACTGCGGACGGACAGAATAGCTATGTCGTCCCAACTTCAGAGGAATGGATTCAAACCTAGCCAAATTAAACAGAATGTAGCGCACACATCACAACCCCATAAAGAAATTCATGATCTCCACAATGAACAGAAATGGAAAAATGGGCGGTGACTCACTGTAAACATGGTAGGTTAGGAATTATCTGGTCAAGGTGGACTTTGTTTTGTTTTTTTTAATCTTTCTGCTTTTGCTACAATACTTGAGGTCAGATTTTGACATGAGTTTTTTCTTAAATTGAAGTCACTGGTTGTTTATAAAAATGCATATTTATTTTTGTGATTTTCCTGGTTTTTGTATACCCTTGTGTAGGATAAATGCACTCGAAATGAAAACTTGAAAACGTGAGGTGGATTTTGAAGCACTTTCTTTTTCTTTTTTTATGGTGAAACTGTTCATTAAATACATCTGAGTGTGATGTGAGATGATCTTTCATTTTTAACTCTTAACTCATTAATATTCATTGTTATTATAACCGTTGTTTGGCCCTTTTTTAGGTAACATGCGGTCCCAGCAAATGTAAGATCAAACTTTAAGATAAGTTGTTTATTGTAAAGAAAAGTGTTAGTGTGGGGGAGGGGTTTAGAAACCGATGGTCTCGTGCCCTGCTATACACACTATGGACTCAAGCACACTACTCAGAAGCCTATAACCACACATGAGCGCGCTTAGGGTATACAGGCTACTCTAATCAGAGAAAGGAAACAGGAAAAGCAAGGACGTCTAGAAACAGCACATTTCAAATGAGGTCTACAACAGACATGATCTGGTTACACAACCATGTTTCCATATCATAGTTTTTATAACTGTCTAATCCGCGTGTGAGACTGAGACGAGGCAGCACAATGTCTCTGGTATAGTTTTTAGATATCTTTAAGATATTACGACCAGTTAGGCTCAAGATAAGCTTCTTCGTCTGACTTCCTTTCTCCAATGAGGGTAAGATTGAATGCAGAGAAGCAGGAGGAAAAGTTTTAAAAATGACACCGTAAGGCGCGCAATTAGCCAGAACTTAAATGCATCGCAGATAGAATTCCTCCTGAACGGTACGTCCTGAGATATAGGGGACAAATTAAATTGTTAACTGGGTAATTTGTGCATAAGCAAAACAAGTGCTAGACTAGTCGCAGTAGCCACTTGTTTGTAGACCTTGGTAAATGTGGGGAGAGTGGGGGTTGAAAGAGTAGGTGTCCTTCTAAATTACATGTAAATTTTATATGAATTATACACTATTAAATTCACCCGATTTAACCTTTGCACCATTAACTACATTTAACTGTATGACAGTGGTTCATAGCGTTAACATTTCAAATATAGCCTACATCATATATTTTTTTATACCAGTGCGTGTAAAATCGTGGTCTTCAGAATTTTGGGCCAAAAAGACAACGTAAGACAAATCTCCAAAAATAAAATTATGTTATAACAACTGCAAATGAATAATACAGCTACAATAATAAAATATAAGAAAATATTGTCTGATATTGTTTAAGCTTTAATATGTACACAGAGAAGCTGTTTCGCCCACAAGCAAAAAGGAATCAGCCCTCCCTAAAAGAGTTGAAGGCGATAAATCTGTCACACAATGGAAATACACACAGTAGCGGTACAGCAGGACTAAGTCTTAGTAATCTTGTGAAATGTATAGTAGCCTAGCTTATAAATGCAAGTGCTCCTGGGTAATAATAATGATGATTAAAAATAATTATTTAATTAACTGAGAAAATCGCTTGGCCAAAGCATTTATACACAAACACTAAGAACGCCTATTTAAACAAGGTCAGGCGTCTGAATCAATATGTTTTGTGTGTATTATCTACAGGTAGGTCTATTAAATCAGACAGCCGCTGCATATTCTGCTTTAACCAAACCGAACCCATTACGAACTGAGTCGGTGTGAAAACGGCCCTTTTAAAAAGAGCAGATTAAGGCAGGCCACGTCCTAGAAATTAGAAATGGTGATTAACAAATTATATCACGTCGAACACACGGCACAGCGAGACGGATCTTGCACAGCCCGGTTAATGTCGAGGCCTGACTTTGCCGAATGGACTCGAGGCTTCTTCAGTCACAGAACTCAACAGGCCTCCATTAGGCATTCAGTGGGAAAAGATTTTCAGTCTCCTAACAAGTTTCTGCTCGACCTGTCGTTCTCCACTCTGGAAAAGAACGAACCTAGAAATGAGCCCTAAGATGTTTTTAAGTGTAAAAGTGTTGTATTGATAGGCTAGTTTTTGCATTGAATCTGGTAAATTATGAATCTTGAGTGACTGACCGACGAATTTAATTGACAATAGAGAGTAAATGTGTTTTTATAAAAAGTAGGCTAGCTACACCATTCCGAATTGCCAATGCAACCATAAAAATAATCCTAATAATCCACACAGGGGTCAATAGTAATCTTAATAAATGAAACAGACCTAGGTTTTGCATAAATAATCTATATGTTATTAAACACTTAACACTTATTAAACACGGTAAACTATCCCATTTACTGACTGATAAGAACCGTTCGCCTCATATTTAGACACGTGGTTCAACCAACAGGATAAGCGGCCTCATGGAAGCTCCTTTTGTAATGGGATCAGGACGTGAGAGGAAAATAATGCTGTTACGTGACCAGCAAAAAAAACCTCATCAACATGTTGTTAATCCCACAAAACCAGCAGTTCGTGCTGTCCATTTTTCGAATGCTTTTTACTCCAGTAGACTATGTTACTCGAGAACGTCATAAAACATGAAAATCAGATTACAATGAGATTCTACCACGGTTATTTACACACACACACTATATAGCGAGTTGTCCCGTTACATTTTATGTATGTATGTATGTTTCTTATTTTGTTGTGTCCATATATCTCTGTCATATAAAGGTAGGACATTGGAGTGGCCCTAGACATAGACGATACTATGTGACATTCTATTAGATACGTATACCACACCCACACACACCCACACACATACATACATACATACATGGGCCATTAACAGCAGGTATTCTAAAACAGTCATCAGAGTATCTAGTTTAGTTGAGGGGAAAACGGGAGAGTTGGGTCTAAACAATGCCATTGGCTATCTGCATCACTTTTACTGTGATTGACCGAGGTCCTCGTCGGCCTCGTGGTAAGAAATTCCTCCGTTATCTGCATAAACCGAACGCGTATCCTGAAAGGACCTACCCCCAATCTCCAAATAAGAAGATGCCGTTTCACTGTTTCAGACAATGACAGCAAAATATACGTCGTAAGAGACGATGTTTAATTAAGCAAATAGAGTAGGCCTATTGCTCTGCTGGTCTTTATTCATCAATCGCTACTCTCATAATTCACCTTATAGCCTACTTTATGGTTACCCAGCAAATGTGCAATTTTATTTTCAACAGCGTCCCTGGTTATTAACATCTACTGAATGCGATTATTAGAAAAAATCCAAATAGATTTTCTCTGCTTCTCCATTAACAATTTTTTTTAAAAGTGTATATTGACCCTCTGACCTGTGTCTGAATTCCCAGTCAATGGGGAAACATATTAAATGCTACTTTCATTAAAAATCTTAGAAATTAGTAATTTGTACATTTGAAATCGACTCTCTGTTGTCCTGCAATAATGACTTCTCCTAAATCCTAAAGGGCTTAAACCCAGGTATGACTCAAACAAGCTCATACTGATAATAAAGTCCTACCCTATTTATTTGAAAAGGTTACGTAAGTTTATTGTCACAGCGTACAATTTAAAATAAAGACTAGCCTATAATGTAAAGTATCGTGTATCCATACATTTAATTAGTTTTTTAATAATCAACAAGCTTAAATGTAATTCTGACAAGCTTAAATTTAAGTTGCAAATGAAAATGGTAGTGATATTGGTGACAAGGATTTCGTGTAAAAATGTCAAAATAACTAAGACAAGCGATACTTTTGTTCCAGATACGTTTATATCGTTAAGGTTTTCATTCAAAATCGCTTGTAATAAGGACAAATAAATCAGACTTCTGAGACTTATAACTGTAAATGTTTCTTATGACGATGACTGAGAAAAGAACGTAAAGAATGTAAATCAAATTAATAATTCACGTCAAGCAATGAACAAACCAAAGGAAAATCACGTTTGATTAAAATACGGAAACAGTTCATGATCAGTATATATCTTTCCTTTTAAAGATCAGCCACTATGTTATACTTCAGACGAGGGCAATTCTAATTAAAGTGTTAACTAGCCTATCATTTCACGTGTCGAAATAATTAGTGATATTAGTAAAATAATTCGTGATTTGGGCTGCAGTCAAACAAATCATTAAACCTAATTCTATCCCGAGCACCGCTTCTTTCAGAAACACTTGTAAAAACAAGTCACTGATCCAAAACAACAAGCTCCCTTAACAGTTCAATTAGATGACGTGCGTCTTTCATAACACTGATGAAAAATGTGCTGTGGGTCAGTGATATATTCTGCTGAGAGCCTGCCTAACAATTTTGACCATTCTGAACAGGCCACACATTAGAAAGCGTAAGGAATTACGGGTTAAGCACACTAAGAGGGTTTAAGCACACTAATATACATACAACGTACACTTATATAACCGTAGAATGTAATCTCCCATATGATTTTATAGTAACGTGGATTTAACCAATTACGGAAGATCTGTTAAAACATTCACTTTGAGTGAGATGTAGCGCATTATTGAACCATTCCCAGTAGAGTGTCAAAGGGAATTAGCATATTTATAAGGTAATTCTTTAAGATGAAAATGAACACTTAGAAAACAGACCAGCCTTTCCCACAGAAATAAATGTGTCACCTGTCCTATGTGTGTAAAGTCAAATAAATGTAGCATTTAAACCGTCGCATTTAGGCAGGTTCTTCACTCCCGTTACAACGATTGGTGCAGGTGTATTTGTATCGTCAGAAAGCAACTTTGTTTTGGTTGTCAAAAAATTATCCGGAAAAAAAAGAAAAGAAAAAACGTAGCCCACTGCAAGCCTGCTTTGTCAGCCACATGGTCAAGTCGTTTTCCGCACAGCAGGCTACGGCAGAATAGCCTTTATTCCGTTCACTTCTCTCGGTCTGTGTCTCCTTGGGCAAATATTCAAAATATGAATGAAGAAGGCTTGGATGTATTTAATACACTCTGATTCGAAGAGCTTTCGCAAGCCATAACCACGGCGATGCGAGATATTGTTATTAGCCTACTGAATTTTATAATCATTATTGTATCGACTAATGTTGAAACCAGTTACTTTTTAAATAAACAATAACGGTGTGTCTCTGAACAACGCGAGAGTAGCGAAGAACGAAAATGTCGAAATTTACAGGCTTGTTTTTTTTCTTTTCGCTGAGGAATTTGTGACAACAGGCCATGCTATATAGATATATAGATATATATAAAAGGTACTTTTTAAGTATTCTCCCAGCTAACCTCAGCTGTGAATGTCTTTATCAATATAAAAATCGACTATATTAGGCTATTACTAAGGTTTAAACAGGTAAGAATGCGAGCAGTTGAGGAAAAGCCGATGCCGAGAAAAAGACGAAATGTAGGGTGTAGGTGAGGGTAGAAAATACCCTATAAAAGAATACCTTCAGACATGAAACTCATTTTGCCGACTGCGCTGTGAGCTATACAACAGTTGCGTGGACATAAATGATAAAATACTGGAGCTGTCTCGACATGTTTGAGTAAGAACAGAAGCGTAATTGACAGCTCTTAAAAATATGGCTCGCAAACGTCTCGTCATTGCACGTGCTATTGGCGCCCCCGCTCGGGCGGGAACGTTTGGAGACTTTTCTCTTAAAGGGGAGGACACGAGGATTTAAGGTGGAATGAAGAAATAGCACCCAGCGATCTTGACCCCCGGTAAACCATGATTCTAATTAAATAATGAATGGATATTAGGCTTATTTCTCCCAAGGCAGAAGAGCTTTATTTTGATGATGGTAAAAATTGGCGTTCCCTAAAACTGCTAAATATACTCTTGCTATAATCGTTAAGGCAAAGCTGGGAAAACAAACTCATAGGCCTTATAAAAATATAATAAAATGAAAAAAGTTGTTACAGGAAACGGTTTCCGAAGTGCATGCATGTAAATGTTATATTACATAAAATATGCTCTATTGATAAAATAAGGAAATAATTGTGTTGGAAAAATGAGGAAACCGAGGTTTGGCTTTTCGGTGTATAATTCCGTTATTTAGCCTATTTGTTTGTTACATTTTCATATCTGATGTTTTCTTCTCTTATTTCATTAATTCATGTTATTGACCTATGGGACGCTTTTCGTATTATAGGCTACTGATATTGTTCTAACTCTAGGCTTCTTAAAGAGAAGGCGCAAAACAAATGAAGTGAAAACACAGTACATTTCCGATTGTAGCAGTCGGAGGACTTTTGATGGAGAATGTTCAGTAGCTACATACTATTCTCCCAAAAAACCAAAAACGTTCTCACAAAGCTGGTTCATGTGAAGCTTGCTGAAGAGGTAAACATTATTCCTCCTGTGGAAAAATAGAAGTATGCAAGTCATCTCAAGGAGCCGAAGAAAATGGTGAATAATGGAGGAGACGTATAGACTATAGCATTAACCATATGCTTTCATCCGAGAAAAATAAAAACCTTTCTTGGTGTGGAAGTCCTCCAGAAATAGATTGGCCTACAGAACAGTGTTAATTAAGCATGAAGCCTGGTCTATCTGATCTTTTTGTATTTCCCATTCCCCCTATAGTCCTTGTGGGCCATTCATCCAAATGTTGGTATCTGTCAGTCATACCTACATTTAAAAAAAAGAAAAAGATAATGCATCAAGGAAGAGGAAAGAGAAGTCCTCAGACCAGAAGCTAACAGATGTGAAATCGATATTTGAACACTGGCTATTGAGTACTGGAACAAAGCGAAATAAATAGAAACAAATGTAGCAAGAAAATATATATGAAATAGTTTAATTCGACAGAACACTGAGTAATGGTGAAGGATTCGTTTAAGTTGCAGCTTATTATTTAAGCAGGATCTGCTTGTCACGTCAATAACGAGGCTTAGAAGAGCAGGCCTCAAAATGTAAGTTAACGAGGGAACGAGTTAACGATGCTTTATTGTTTTGAGCAATTAACTGTTTCCGAAACCGTGCCCTGAACAAAGCGAGTATTTAGAATTGAGAAGAACTCGCCTATTATCTAAGAAACGGGTGTCGATGTGACTTCTGACCCTGGCCTTTACAAATCGCATAGCTAATAGCCTATGTTATAGTGTCGAATTTTACGTTCTCAAATTCCAGTTTAGCATAGGTCTACTGTTTAATTAAATTATCCCCGTGCCCACCTATAACCTGCTGACCAGGTGCTGAATTTGTGACTTGGGTGGTGAGAGGAGTAAAGTCTTGAGAGTCTATACTCTCAGCGGTTGACTTCTTAAACACATCACTAACACCCAAGAGTCCAGAAGAGTGTTCATGCACGAATTTGTCACGTTCCCGTTGTGCAGAAATATAAGCTGTCTGACCGCCTATAGATTGTCTATGAGATTGGTGTTACTACCAGTCCAGATTTCTTCATTAAACTGTTTACACAGAATGTTTAACATGCTTTAGAAGACATCATTTATTATCTACAAACGAATTGGCAACAGGATCGTTCATTTGAATCAACAATGAGCGCTCACCCCCGCAACACTTTTACAATGAACAGGCCTGTGCAGGCTATGGACTTCATTCGAGGCAGACGCCATATATATTGTTTTTAGCGAATGAAAGATAAACATATAAAACCAATCCACGTGCTGGACTGTGTAAAGCTCCCACAGCACGTCCGTTACACAATATATTTTCCGGAATTTTGACGCCAGTTTTTTTAGACGCACTTTCAATGTTGCTTCAGGTGAATCATGAGCCAGGTAGATCCCTCACAGCCTACTTTTCATTCGAGAATAAATTAAATATAGCGTCTACTCTGAGTAAGATCAATTAAGCTATACTCCTTTATTAAATATAATAATAATAATCTGCCCATATATACGTATTAAAGTGTTTTACATTTAAGCAATACATGTTTATTAATTGAGTAAACTGTAAAATGGCATGCGGTCTACTGATTAAGCTTTTATAAAATGAAAGCCAATTCTCTGCGGGACTCAGAAAATACCATATAAACATTATTAAATGTGCAGAAAACATGAGACGTTGCGCCGTAAATTGCAGACAAAGTGCTTTATTGTTTTGAGCAATGCATATGGAATGGAGTGTATATCGGTTTACATCATAACACATGAGACAGCCGCCCCTTTGGTTACTCTCAAAAACAACTTTTATACTCAATATTTGTGAGTGTGATCCAGATAACCAGCGCTTCCCAATCACTTCTATTACCTTTACTATCTAGATTATAACATTTCACAAACGAGGGGATGTTTTTCAGTAAGCGTGTAAACCTGCATATCCCAATAAAATCCATCCGTTCGCGGCATTCATAAATGTTCAGAAAATAAAAATCGAATTGCTAAAAGTACATTACATTTTTTCCCCAAAGCTTATGTGATGAGTTATCCATCAATGAACCCATTGAGCAAAAAATGCTTTTGGCAAATGAAGAACATGGTGGAGGGCTTTTTTTAAAAATGCGTGAAGTGAAGCTGTTGTAGCACTTTTCACATTTAGTGAATTTCACGTATATATCGCTGCGTGTGAATCCAGTATCAGAAGCTGAAGCGATGCTCTGATGACACTATCAAAGTCTGCCGCTAAAACAGCCTCTTTTGTCATGCCCATGGTGCTGTTTTTGTTGTTGTGAATATTACAACCAATAAGACCAGGGTGTGTTTTCATCCCAAAGAGAACAATAATAAATGCTTATTTTCCCATTGTGCAACGGTTTCTCAAGGGCACAAGCAGCGCTCAGTTTATTAAGAAAATGAAACACTAACCAAGAACGATGTAACATTGGTGCTGGATAATACTTCCCAGATAAAAATGCTTGGAGAAAGCCTGAACACAATTTACAATTAACACTATAACAAGAGCCACACCTACTCATATCAACAAATTCACAATGCACACTCTTGTCCAAAAGACTTTGCACATAGAATTAGCCAGTCAAGGAGAAATTGTGAATGTTTGGTTGTTGTGAACAGGAAAATGCACTTGTCTTCTATTTTTTTTTTTTTTTTTCCGGTTTGAAGCAAACAGCACATTTTGAAAACATCAAACACATAAAACAAAAAAAAAAAAAACGATTTTTTTTTCCAACAACCACCGATTAGAAAATAATATTGACGTCTGTTCCGAGGGGAGAAAAAAAGATTTAAAAAATAAGGAATTAAATAATTTGGAGTAAAAAGGCACGACTCTTGCACAGTGTATACATTGAAAACACAGTATATAAAGCAGGTATGGGACCATCTTAAAAAAATAGACCTGGGGTGGGGGGTTTAGGGTAAGGGGGAAAAAAATTAAATAAAAATATGACCAAGCATGGAATATACACCATCTCTGGACTAAACCAGACTGAACACTAAAAATAATGCAACATGCATAGTTTTACTTCTTTTTTTTTTACATAAAAACGGTTTTAAACATATATGTAGTTATGTGTGCCTCATACATGAATACTAAAGTACAGTATTACCCCTTTAATTTCACTCAGCGAGTGAAAAACATAATGACCACCAGGTTGCTTGTACATATGCAGTCAAAGTGTAGATGAATTACTTCAATCTAATTATAAACTATAAGGCCTTATGCTGTAGAAAGGGGAGCAGCGCTCACATCTACCGTGATATAACTGTACTGAGATTTCTTCTTCAAAAGAAACAATTTAAACAATACTGCAATTTTGTGATTTCTTCACTAAAGCATATTAAATTATGGTACAGTTTGGACATGCCGCTGAGCTGAGAGTCAGACTTACGCTTTGTCAAGACAGAATTATGCTTTAATACTGAAATTAGGGTATCTTTGCTAAAATCAGATTAACCTTAAACCGATGCCATTAAGCATGAAATACATAAAGGCTCTACCAATTATAATAGCGGTACCAATTCAAGCCCCTATTTTATCTGCATCTAAACAAGCCAGCACATAGGGACACAACAGGGCATCTGAAGTCACGTCCTATTTTAACATGGGCTATCACGCACACACTTTTAAGATGCCAGTGTTTAAACTCATAACTTTCATTTACCATGCCCGCATTCTCTCCACCAAAATATGTAGCGACTCAGCTCATGGAAATATGAATAATTAACCATAACCAGTTATAATTAACTATTCATATTTTAAGATCGCTGTAGATATTTAGCTGACCTCTCAGGGTCAGCTGTCTTGTCAATTCTAAGAACGTTGGTTTCCTGGTTAAGGGAAATAACTTTTTTACTGTACAATTCTATAAGTTTGTATCGTAAATCTGCATGATTATTGACTCCTGTTATGAGTAAACAATGAACACGTCACGTGTGATACAAGTAAGGTTTTATTAACTACATCAACACTTAAACTAGTCTAACAGACTACATACACATATAAACTGGTCTAACATACACACACACAAACACACACACAACCACACAGTGGTTATAGGAAGGGTTAAAGTTTACCCTCAGTACAGAAAGAGACATAAGGAATGACATTTATGGAAACATTTGCATATTCAGCAGATCTACAGCCTGAAGGCTTCTTAGTTTTCTTAGTTCAAACACACCTTTGTAAATAGGTGTAACTGATACTTAATGTATCACTTAATAAGACTAAGTTTGAATACTTGAACGTCTCGTCTGTCTGAAAGAAAGGCATGATGCAGTCCAAAGGTTCAAGTTGACCTTTGCTGAAGTCGGTTGATGAAAGAACCAGTTGACGTCAGAGTCACTTGATGATGGAAAGGACTAGGGCCGAGAAAGGGCAGGCACACTGCTTTGGTATCCTGGAGCGTTTCTCTCATCTTCATTTTAGCATCTCCCTGAACCACCGTCTGGGGCGGGTCACATGGAGTGTGGCTTTTTAAAGCCTGCAGAGATTCACGCCTTTCAAGATGGGCTTGCCCAATGAGAGAGATGGAAATTTCCTAGCGGGAGGTGACAATTGCTGGAGGGCTTTATGACCCTTTGGTGGCAACATGGAACTTAGCTATTCTGGAACCTTGGAGCGAAAATACTAAGTTTCTCAGGACACTAATATATTGCTTATGTATCAACATATAATATACAATATTGTTTAGATCATCAGAAGGCGAATTTATAGATACTAAACACGGTATATGTAAGGTTATATGAATGAGTGGTTTATCGTAAGCTTGAATAAAAATAGTCTATAATACAACTGATTAAATACAACACAGCAATAATATCCACAATGGCCTGAAGAATATGTGTGTTTGTTCAAAGAAAGGTTTTCCTATGAATTAATTAGTAGAAAAGTCAAGTTCTGCTCTGCCTATCTATGGGGACAAAGCGTGGGATCCTGACTCACGACATTCTGGGGGGGCGTAATAAAACCAGTGATATAATGATTAGTTGTCATGGTGACCAAGGGTGGGATGGTGTTCAGCAGAAATCCTGGCATCCAGTTTATTGGGTGAGGGGACTGTGTCGATTTGTTAATCTAATGAATAATTGTTTTGTTAAATCAAATAAAAATTAGTGTGTCAGATTGGTCGAGACGCTACACATTAAATGTATATTTTGACCTCACTATTCGGGGAACAGACACAGTCTTTATAGATTGGACAGCACAAGTACTTCTATCATTTAAACGGGTAGAACACAAGTCCTCAGGGCAGTTATTTGAGATTTGACTTCCTAGTCATATGGAGCGCAGCGTCCTGAAGATGTTGTCCGACATGAGCTCCGCTCCAACTCTTCTGGGATGCAGACCATCAGCGCGAAAAAGCCTAGGACACCCCCAGAAAAGATTCCAATTATTAACAAAGAGCAGTTTCTGTTCTTTACACCATGACAATAACCATTCATTTAAAGCATAAAGTCTATTGAACCTTTCATGTCCTCGTCGATACGTGGGAAGCGGTCCCGACACGATGATCATCGTCGCGGGCGATGTGCGGCGCACCATCTCAATCAGGCTCCTGAAGTCCCTCTCCAGTGTCTCTGTCTGCCGCAGCTTGGTGACGTTAACCCCCGTGTGAAGCACGACCACTCCAGTGCTCTCGTCGCCCTTCAGGATCACAGATATCTGTGCAGAAACATTGAGAACACGAGCACCAGAGAAACAGTGAGTGTGCACCTTACCTTCAGATAACCGTAGCACGGGACGTGCGGACGATGGAGTCTGTAACGATGATCAACAGAGTCGCGTTCCGTTCTCGCGGAGGGGAGGGAAGCGGTTAAGACTGGGTGGATTTATTATATTTTCTGAAGACCGGACGGCGGCGGAGGGGGATGAGGGAGAGGTCGTCGCCCGAGGACTGCTCACCGGATCCGCTGCGCGCACCCAGGGTCTGTGGTGTCCCAGCGCCGGAGTGAAGGACATCTTGGAAGATCGCGTCCTGGGTGCACCGGTCCTGTGCAGAGAAACACACGGAGTAGGGGTGGTGGGAGAGTTAGCAGCGCGCTGTGTACTTACCCCGTATTTGTGAGCGTCAGCCTGGGATGTTTCATGCGCTCTCAGCTGGGTCTGCTTTGCCTTCAGGTCCCGGATCTGCTTCTCCACGGCATCCAGCTAGACCTGCACCGAATGCAGCTCGAACGTGTCTTCACCTGCACTCAAAGGTAGACACAAATCCGCCATTAAAGCAAGTAACAGTGAGTAAAACAATGGTAATGTGTGTGAATAGAGTATTAGTGTAAGCGAGATTAGCGGCAACCACGCTGGCGATGCTAGTGGGCTATATGCTAATAGCGTACTCGGAAAGTCAAAAATAGAACTAGTGATAACAAGGCGCTATGATTGTTGTGTTGGAGAATACGATAGGGGATATATTCACACGTTATAAAAACGAAAAAAGGATGGTGTATAAAATTGATTTAAGATAAAAAATTAGACGACAAAGAATTAACTTGACGGAGCTCAAACTCAAACCACACGGCAGCGACTGGGAGAGATAGCGCTGACAAACCACACGACTAGGGCTTTTAAAGGCAGGATAATTGGGGAGGAACGAGACGCACCTTGAATCAAATTAACACAATCAACATGAGGAAGAAACTGGGTCACAGGGGCAAAAACACACACAGAATAGTCCATAATCCTGACATAACGCCCCCTCCTGGAAGGTGCATCCTCGCACCGTAGGCAACAACAGAGGGAGGCATAGGTGGGAGCTTGGGAGGAGGCTCAGGAGAAGGACGGACACCCGGGAGGGGGCCGGCAGACAGAGTCCAGGGGGGCAACGAAGGAGGGAGGAGCCAGGGAGGACACAGGAGGGACCCGGAGCAAGAGGAGCACAGTGGACTGAGGAGGAGCCGAAGGGATGAAGGAGCCTGACGGAGCCGGAGGGACGAAGGGACAAGGCGCAGCTGGAGGAGTGGAGTCCAGTGTCGCAAGATGGTCGACGCCAGACCAAGGCGGAGCCGGAGGGAGCCGGAGGAAACGACGGGTTGGGAGATAGGGGACTGCGAGCCAGACGGTGGAGGTGAGGGAGCTAGAAGCCGAGGTGGAGCCGCTGGGTCTGTGGGCCAGGGCGGAGTCCGGGCCTCGGAGGCTGGAGGTGGAGTCAAGGGATACTCCAGCCACGGCGAAGCTCGATGATGGCAGTCCCGTGGAGCTCGCAACATGCTGATGGTGGGCTGAGGGCGAGCAGAGGAGCTGCCAGATGACACCGGTGGAGGAGGCAGGAGAAGGTGGGCGGGAGGTGGAGGGCAGGCAGGAGAGGGTGGGGGGCAGGAGAGGTGGGAACTTTGTGAGCCTCCGGGCTTAACTTGGGAACAGGAGCTCTCTCTGGGCTGGACGTGGGAACAGGAGCCTTCTCTGGGCTAGACCTGGGAACAGGAACTTTCTCTGGGCTAAACTCAGGAACTGAAGTCCTCTATGGGCAAAACTCGGGGACTGGAGCCTTCTCTGGGCTAAACTCGGGGACTGGAGCCCTCTCTGGGCTAAACTCGGGGACTGGAGCCCTCTCTGGGCTAAACTCAGGGACTGGAGCCCTCTGTGGGCTAGAATCGAGGGAACGGGGTCTCTCCCTATGACAGGGACTGGGAAACGGAGCCCACTCAGGGGGCTCTGCGGGGCCAGCAGGACAAGGATAGCATGAGAGGATGTATAATCAGCTCACCCTCAGCAGCAGTGCAGTGGACGGAGCTCCACTCCGCGTTCTCACCATCCTCGGCATTCTCCCTCATGGCGGGCTCAATTGCCAGCTCTAGCACCTTGACTGACGTCACTTGCAGCTCCGCAACGGCTTGTCGGCCACGGTGAGCTCAGGCTCTCCATCAGCGGTGGCCTCGGGCATGCACTCTGCGCAGCAGGGAGATGGTGGGCTGGGCACTGAGTCCGGAGTGGCTCTTGCGAGATCCCCCTCGGGACAAGCGGGGATCCGTGTCTCACCAGTGTCCACTCCACAAAGGCACCGAAATTCACTTGAGGGCCTTCCTCGGACGACAGCGCTCTGTATGCCGGGTTTAGACTGGCGTCATAGAAAACACCATGATTGGCGTCTTTTCCGGTGGTTTTAATTTTGTTTAGTTTTAGCTTTTAGATAGCGTAGTTTAGTATTGTAGCTGGAGAGGTTGGTGAGGACCAGGAACAGTCTGGTGTGGCCCTCAAGCAAATTTCCCCCCTGCTCCAGCAGGAGGAGGATGTATTCAGGGCGGGCGAGGGGATCCATAGGCACAACGGAAACAAAAAACACTGGGTAAAAGCTGAAACAAAAACGGAGGGAAGACACGGAGGTTACTGTTTTCGGTCTGGTATTCTGTCACGATGCACTACTGTGAGGAGCACGGAGCGAGGAACGAGGAGACGTGAAGTAGAATTCCAACAAACAGACTTTAATCAACATCAATGGAACCAGGAACACACACGTAGCAGGGAAAGACAAACATTCAATACCAGACAAAGAAACTCAGAACAGGACTCAAAAACAGCACTATAAATACACAGGACTTGACGAGGGGATAACGAGACACAGCTGGAACTAATGAGCAATCAAACACATGGGAAAACTAGGTGAGGGCAGGCACATGGAGAGGGAAAAACACACAGATAAAGTCCAGGGGCGTGACACATATGGACATCCATTAATGTGATATTTTACATAGTCAGGTCACAGCTTAAACAAAAAGCCTGTGCCATGATTTTAATTTCCTAATGAATGAATGGAGACTCAATGATCAATGAATGTCACTATAATATACAATCGATTTTAGCATGCCTTTTCTCAGAGGAGAGGACAGAGGAGATACCCTGCCCTCTTTGTCATACTAACGTCCTGTCACAGGATGTGTTGGGGGATCTGTGGCCGTTTGTCTTGGCAAGCTATCGCAGTGCAGGTGGAGCAAAAGATTAAGGAGTCAGATGTTACACACTCAGAACACATGAGCTTCAAAGCCACAACAAGGTCATAAATCCTTTTCTCCAACTGCTGTATGAAAGGTAAATGTTCTTAAAAAATTGATCAAGTTCAAACCTTTGGGTTTAATATAATATAATAAATACAATGGGTGTTTCTTAAAGGACAGTCACATTATGTCCCAGGGGTTTATTAGCTTTTTTTTTAGCTAATTAGGTTTATTTTTTAATTGGTAGAAAGTTCCAAATTTGGTGGGCATAATCATTAAAAGCAACTGATTGGTTTACATGACAATATGCCATTAGAAAACCTCAATGTTATTGAAAGCATTGAAGACTATAATATATATATAGATATATTATTAATAAGGGTTTATATTATTATTATTATATTTGTCTTTTTAAAGTCAGCGTTGGAATTTTTGTAGTGTTTTTATTAGACTGTACTATATTTTTTTAATTAGCCCAAGTTAATTTGTTTTTCCGTAAATCAACTTAAATTAAATGTTTCCTTAGCAGTTGTTTCTTTGTTTATTTATTTACTAACATTTATTGTATTTCAAGTATCAAACATTTAGCTTAGTTAATGATAATTCTGTTTTAAAACATAATTAGAATGAAGGTGCAAAGTCATTCAGTGATTTAAAAAACACTGAAAGAATTTCAAAATGAATCCTCCTCTGGGTCTTGTAAGCACAATTTCTACAGTGCTGTTTGTCTGTACAGTTCTTTGGCAAACCAGTGCAGAGGACACTGAAGGCAAAAAGAAAGAAAACACAAATCAGTTTCATGAAACAAAAGGGTGAATTTGGGTAATATTTCTCAGATGGAAAAATAAGCACATTTTAGTAATGAAAAAAAAACAATGTGTGTGTGGGACTTAAACCTCAGTTCATTATTATGACAAAAAGGTTATTCACCCTTGTCTTTATCTAGAGCCAGCCTTTAAGTCTGAATAATAAAACAAAAATAAAAGTCTGTCAATTATTTGTCGAATTCATTAATCACCAATCAGAGTTTTTACTTTAAAGACACTGTCTCACATTAAAACAACTTCAGGAGATTCCTGCACTACTAAAAACACATCTTAGATTGTTAAACATGACACAAAATAAATCCAACCATCTAGAAAGTTAGATTCATTGGCTTGGATTTGGGTTGTATTAGGCTTGTCATCGAACAAGGTAAACAAGCTCTATATTTTCTAGAAAGTAAGATCGATTATGCAATGAGAAGTTATTGTGCCCATGGTATGCCATACAGAATATAGATAACAGGAATTTGCATGTCTGTCCAGATGTTGGGGAAAATTTATTTGATTTATAGACAATGGAGCTGTCAGCATGAACAATTCTCGTCAAAGCAGTTTATTTACTGCCGAGAGCAGACGCGAGATTGTGACTGTTTGAATAGTGATGATCAGACATGTTTTGCACTGCAGCTCAGCGATAAGGCCATGTAACTCTAAATAACATAGAATGCATATATTAGGTATAGCCTTTTATAGACATTTACATAAATAAAACTGACATATAAAAACTAATATTACTTTTTAAAAAATGTTTCCTGAGAAGGGAACAAGATGCTGCATCATGTTGTTGACGCTATGGAAAATGCTTTGTGTGAAAGCTAAATCTGTTGGCTGGAGTCTCTAGCAGTAGAGGTAACTAGGGAGGCTACAGCTTCAGCTTACAGTCTGGAAGAGGCCAGATGTGTTCAGCTAATTGTCAGCCTGTCTTATATGTCTGCATCTTGTAAACAGTTAGCAGATATCCATTTAAGCAGTCTTTTAATTAACAGACTAGAATAGTCTTGGCTGATAGTAAGACATTGTGCAAATGTAAAAGAAAACCAAACTGGAAGTAACAACTGTTACTTCTTGCCCAACTTGTACATGAAAAGAAGGACATAATTAACTCTTTCCCCGCCAGCATTTTTTAAAAAAGTTGCCAGCCACCGCCAGTGATTTTCATGATTTTCACTAAAATTTGATGGCCTCCAGTATATTTTGCTGTATGAATATTTGAATATGCAATACACCAAAATAAAGATCAGAGCCTCTACTTTTAAACATAAAAATCAGTTTTATTCTAGCTTAAAGCATTATTTTTTTTTATCAACACTTGAATATAAAAATTCATTATTTTGAGCAAAAAGGTGAGAAAATCAAATTTTTATCAAAACCTACATCTGGATAATATTCAGTACGATTATCAAAGCATAAATCCAGTAAATCGCTTCCATCAATACCTCCAAAGCTTGCACAGACATATACCACTTCCTGGATCAACATTTTATTCCGTAACATTATGCAGTTTTCATTTATATGCTGTCTATTGCTGATGATCGCATTATTTTTCATATGCGTCTGTTTACATAAGAGATCGCTAGTTTCTCCGTCCTGTTCACGTGTGTTTTTGTTCGGGAGGTTTTGTACTTGTTCAGAAGATGTGTAATAGTGCCTGAGTGTATAACAATAACAGTGAAAACACGAAAAGCCGTAAAAACTCATCTTTGGCGGGGAAGCGTTTTCTTCTAAAAGACGAGATAACTTGTCAATGGTGGGGAAAGAGTTAAAGAGGAATTTGGAGTTGGGATGACTTCCAAAACCAAAAAAGAAGCATGGGAAAATGTATGTGTGCAAATAAATGTGACTTTCCCACTTCTGTCCAGAAGTAAAGCCATTTTAGGATGGTTTGTGATTTGGTCTTAGTGACCTAGGAGTCCTCTTGACTACCCCTAACTTGTCACAGATTTAGCTGGTTTCAGAGCTAAATCTCTTGGTGAAATACTCTTAGAGCAAAAATTTAGGATACCTAAAATTAGGATTGACAAGCCCCTTATTTTTTTGGAGCTACTTTTAGCCTTAAGATGTTTTGTGAATACGGCCCCTGGAGGAGGCCACAGGAGAGAGCAAGAGATATCCTGCTCTATCAACTGCCTGCTCTAAATATCAGTCCTCCTCCGAGGAGAATAGCAAACGTGCTTTCCGAAGATATAGCCTGGAAGGGTGGCAGATGAGAGTGGACTCCTCCCTGACTTTTTGCTCCCCGACTCTGTGAAGCAGTGCAGACACCCAAACTGCAAGGTGCAGATACCTGGCTTCCATCCACTGTGAAAAGAGCCGGGCAGAAGCTGAACTTCCTCAACGTGAAAAGATCACAGTAAAGGCAGCCAGCTATAACCAAGTACCAAGAGCTAACCAAGTATGATCCACCCCTAAACAGATGACTTGTAGAATGCATGCCATTTCCTGTAATAAAACGCTGATGCACCTTCTAAAGCGCCTTCTAAAGCTGCTAGAAATAATGTTTGTTTCTTCTAAAACAAGAGATTTCACACACTCACACATAGGCAAAGTGGCTTCCTGAAGCCAAAGAAGCTGATAACATTTTATGTGGACTTTTATAGTATGCCATTGCACCCAGTGATGTCATATCACTGCAGCAGCCAATCGAGGTTGTTTCCACACATGCGTCAAACACCAACTCACACGAAGCATTTCTATAGTGTCAACACCATGAGCAGCCTCGAGTTCCCTCAAAAGAGAACTCCAATTTTGATTTCTTTGCGATCATGAGCATGACAACCACCCCAACTTACCCACTTTGTCCATACCCTCTGGCCTGGATCAAACCTGAAATGAAAACAAAATGTATTTGATTCATTAAACTTGTTCAGTTGTTTTAGTATGTACTGTTTTGATTGTATAAATGTTTCCACCAGTGACAATTTTATTTATGATTATTTTGTTAACTGAAAGGAATAAAATTGTCAAATGTACCATATTATGGAATCTTATAACAATCCTCATGGCAGAAATCCTGCCACCCTTCATCCATCAAGTGTACAGGCTTCTAATCAGACAAGCGACCTCATCAGCTTCATCCACCCGTCTCTTGATCTCTACTGCATGGGCTCTAAGGAAAATGAGTGGCTTGGGAAGGATGGAGACATGGAGATTGGACGACTGATTATATCTCTCTCTGCCTGAAAGCGATGAAGAGGGAGGTGGCCCTAGTTAAGACAGACCAATCTGTAATTCCCCAGGATGTTAATGAGGCCTCTGGGCTGGCGATGAATGCTGAGGATAAACCTGAGGATGAGTTCTCGCCTTTATCTTCGGTCATGTCGCACAAAATGCTGCATGATCCATGCTTTCTCGACACTCAAGGCCCCTTCATGGATCCATCATGGCCTTTGATTATTGATTGATTGTCTGCAGCAAACACCAGGGCACTGGGAGGTTGTGCCCTTCTCATCTGCCTCCACACTGGCACCATCAAGACAAGCATCGCTATTCACCATTCACCTCCCATTGCGGGGCCTGCAGTCAAGCTACTGTACCCTCCTGCCCTCTGGATAACCTTGCAGGCTGGTTGTTATTCTTGATGTCACGGCTCTAGAAAAAGGTGATATTTCAGTTTGATTGAGTGGTTTTAATGAGAATTTGTTGCAAGAATCCAGATGGATTGACACGTAAACTGACAACACAAAAGCATTAGAAGAATGATTTATGGAAAGCAGAAATAAATATATTTGCGCAAATCATAACAAGGTTACATATAGCACTATTTTAATTTTTAAATTTGTCACTTGCTCATAAATGAACCAGAATGAAGTTTTGTAGTGGTACAAGTTTATGTTACTTGACATTTTTGGCCATCTAAATTAGATCTTTATGACTAACTATTTGGTGGGTTTATGGCATATACAAAGCGTATAGCTATGAAAAATCAACATGCAGCCGCATGTGTTATCATGAGCTATCTTCCTAGTTTGTTTAATATTTTGTTTTTCAGTTTAGTTTATTTATTTATTATTTTCCGTTTTGTCTGTATAATTTTAAAATGACAAGTTTGTTTGTTTTACATAACTGTGGCAAGAGGAGCAAACGACAGACGCAGTGGGTGTGGCATCAGGCCTCGGATAGGCTTTTATTTAACAGAAAATAAAACAAAATGTCCAAAACGGAAATAAAGTGTCCAAGGGGAAATAGTGCCCAAAATAAACAGGGGATCTGGTGTCCTTGTTGTGGCGGGGAATTGTGAAGGACGGGCAGTGTTCAGGAAGAAGGGGTCTATCACTCTACGCTCCCCTCCTGGACCCACGAGGACACCAGCATGCATGCATGCATGCACAGAGGGAAGAGACCGGTCTCTCAGCGGCAGTGATGAGGCTCCATTCACTTCAGGTGTGCCTCATCACACGCCGCCAGACCTGGCTGTTTCTGCACCCCTCCTCTCTCACACACCCACTCCTGTCGGGAGCCTGGTGAAGGGCAGCGGTTAAGGAATTGGGTGATGATGATAATTAGGGGGAGGCAGCCGATCCGTCACAATAACACCACATATATTTAAACCTGCTCTTGATTACACTACACAAATTGTCTTGATAAAGGCCCTCAACCATTCAAAGGGTTAGGATCAGTAAGACTTTTTTTTTATTTTTAAAGAACTGTTTTTTCAGCAAGGTTGCATTAAATTGATCAAAAAACTTTTATATTGTTAGCAAAAAAAAAAAAAAAATTTTAGTTCCAACTTCTTTTGAACGTTTTATTCATCAAAGAATCCTGGAAAATATCATGGTTTCACCAAAAGTAAGCCAACACAACGTTTCACAGTGAGAAAAAAATATATATATTTCTTGAGCACCAAATCAGCATATCATAAGGATTTCTGAAGGATCATGCAAGAATAATGGATGCTGAAAATTGAGCTTTGCCATCACAGAAATAAGTTACATTTTAAAATCTATTAAAGAGTAAACAGTAATTAACTGTGTAAGACCTGAAATGATCTCCCCATGAAACCAAACTTCAGAAACTCTCACAAAACAGTTTCCAAGCAACAAAACAATAAAACTAATCTGGATCCCCAAAAAGAAAAGAAGAAAAAAATTAATCCAAAAAGAGCAAATGACAGCACCTTGCCCAAACTTCTCTCCTTGCTTATTTATGACCCCCTCTCTCCTTTCAGACTTCACTGAAAGTTCACTGAGAATATCTATATACCACATATGATGTATCTTGTGAATCTGTTGTTTTTCCCTTCATTTTTAGTATCATTGTAAAGTTGTCTGTGCAATTGGTAAAATTGTCTCAGGGTCTGGTGAGAATGTTTTCCCTTCCCTGGTCAGGTGTGACCCTTGGATCATGGGATCCTGACCAACTAAAAGGTCTTTTAAGTTTTTACAACTGATTTGAAGACTTCTTTGTTCTGTCAATCAAAGTGGCATTACAGTCATTTAGGATTCTGTAACCAGAAAACCCTTGAAAACTCTGGAGCTCTGTATCCAAATCTCTCACTTGCTGCTATGTGTTTCTCTGCTGTCGGGTATGCATCTCTCACTCTTAGATTCATCTTTGAGCAGGCACGTGCACACCTAGACATCAAAGGGGGCTTGAGCACCTGCCCTTTTTCTTCCACGAGAGAAAGTGCCCCTTTTTTCTGGGGAGTGCAGCACAACGGTAGCACATTGAGCGGCACATGACATACACAGACTGGCACAGAAGCCGCGCAGTGAGCCTGCGCCTCCTTCGTTGTGTTGGTCGTTGGTGTGGCGTGTGAGTGGTGATGAAACCAAAGGGACCTACGCTCCGGGCCCTCGAATTTACAGCTAATTATCCAAGAGACAAAAGGCAATTATAGTTAATTTTTCTTGCTAACATCCATGACTCATGAGTGCTACCATGTAAGTTAGCTCAAGTTTAGCTAAGGCAATAGGAATACAATGCATTTAGAATGATTATAAAATTCAAGATATGGGGGCAGGGGATTGTCTATTATTTAGATAATTCCTATCGTTAGTTAATCCGTATCACCGCGAACAAGACTGGTGTTTTTTCACTAAAAGCAGCACGACTTATGTGAGATTGATTTTCTTCCAGCAGTTCAAAACACGAATAAAATTAAGACACTTTTAGACACACATGTGAAACCGTTTTGCTTGTGTTGCAATAATTTTCGTTTTTTGTAAATATCCAGTCTTTCACGGTTTTATGTTAAACTATCAAAAACAGTATGAAGCATTTGTAATTGACAGGTTAAATGCATTTCCTGTCCTGCGATGAAAAATGTGTAAATGCATCTAAAATGCCAACTCAGATTGGCAGCTTCTGGTTTCCTCTGCATTGAACGGTTTATTTGGTCATAAGATTTAATTGCTGGTACCTCAGCCCCAAATGACTTATTCTAATGGACTGATTCAATTCCGGAAGTTGATGAAAAGATGCTGCACACCTTAGGAAAACAAAAAAACAGGGCTTTATAAAGGTAAAAAGGGCCCATAAACGGTCAACAAAACATCTTATTAAAAAACATATTGGAAAAGATTACTTTGTATCACTGCGGGAATGATTACCACAAAGCCCCCCCCCCCCCCCCACCCATTCCTGGAAAATATCAAAAATTTAGGAGTCAGCTGTCCACGGTAGCCCTTAAGATATCAGCACAATAACACACTCAGCAAATTATTGTCTAATTATCTTTATCGATAAAATCTCAGAAAATATTGAGATATTTTTTGTCAATATCGCACACCCCTAATATATTTAACGTTTTGTTTAGAAAAAATAAAATAAATTAAATAAATAAAATATATGCAGTGGGTACGGAAGATCAGAACCCCGTAAATTTCTCACTCTTTGGTTATTTGCAGCCAGTGCTAAAAGTCAGTTGTTAATTTTTCCTCATTAATGTACACACAACAACCCATATTGACAGAAAAACACAGAAATTGTTGACATTTTTGCAGATTTACTAAAAAAAGAAAAACTGAAATATCACATGGTCCTAAGTATTCAGACCCTTTGCTCAGTATTTAGTAGAAGCACATTTTGATCTAATACAGCCATGAGTTTTTTTTTGGGAAAGATGCAACAAGTTTTTTCACACCTGGATTTGGGGATCCTCTGCCATTCCTCCTTGCAGATCCTCTCCAGTTCTGTCAGGTTGGATGGTAAACGTTGGTGGACAGCCATTTTTAGCTCTAGGAAGGGTTCTGGCTGTCCCAAACGTCTTCCATTTAGGATTATGGAGGCCACTGTGCTCTTTAGGAACCTTAAGTGCAGCAGAATTTTTTTTGTAACCTTGGCCAGCTCTGTGCCTTGCCACAAATCTGTCTCTGAGCTCTTCAGGCAGTTACTTTGACCTCATGATTCTCATTTGCTATGACATGCACTGTGAGCTGTAAGGTCTTACTTATATAGACAGGTGTGTGGCTTTCCTAATCAAGTCCAATCAGTATAATCAAACACAGCTGGACTCAAATGAAGGTGTAGAACCATCTCAAGGATGATCAGAAGAAATGGACAGCACCTGAGTTAAATATATGAGTGTCACAAGGGTGCTTTATATACAATGCCTGAGCAAAGGGTCTGAAATACTAGGACATGGGATATTTCAGTTTTTCTTTTTGAATAAATCTGCAAAAATGTAAACAATACAATTCTGTGTTTTTCTGTCAATATTGGGTGCTGTGTGTAAATTAACTTAACTGATAAATAACTTAAAGCTTTTAGCAAATGGCTGCAAGCATATAACAATGAGGAAAATTTAAGGGGGTCTGAATACTTTCCGTACCCACTGTATATATATATGAGAAGTGCCCTTTTTTCCAGTTGAGCCCCTGCCCCTCAAAATGTCTGTTCACGTCCCTGTCTTTGAGCAATTAATGTTATGTATTTATCTGAATTGGAACTGAATTAGATTCTCACTGTTTAATTATGTAATTGGCATTATACATTTTTACCTGACAAATAAAATGTTATATTTGATTTATTCTGAACTCTTCTGACATCATTATGACTAGTAGATCACGTGGAGGCTGATGTTACCTCAAATCTATGGCCAGGATAGGTCAAACTGAAGGCCCAATGAATGGAGCATGTGGCACATCACATGGGACCTTTTGATTTCTGTCTATCACTGACTTAGCAAGTTGCAGCTGCGTGACTAAGGAAATTACCCTTTTTGTATGAGTCAGCATGTGGCAACCGACTTAAAGGTATCAGATCACTCTGCATCCTCTGACTAAACACAGAACTTATGAGTTTGTGATTGTGAGACCCGTGCCAGCCACGCGAGGCTCTAAGCGAAACTGGGTCCCTAATGAACAAATAATTGAAAGTATGGGATGTCCAGAATAATCAAATATCTAAATTAATACATAATTGATATTTGTGATCTGTTTTTAATTAGAAACTTGCCTAAATGTAATGATCACTTGAAAATTGGAGTCAGATTAAACACGGAGCTAGACTTTGTCCTTCATTGTGTTTTTTTTTTCCTTTTTTTACTTAGAACATGCCTGTATTCCCAGTTTTAGTAGATTAATTTCTGCACAGGTTTGTGGCTGAAGGAGCATTTGCTTGATAGAATCTTTCATACATGCTCCTTTATACATCTTGAGCCCTAAGGCACTGGCGCTTTTTTTCTGTGCCGTCTGCAGCCCAGAGACACGTTCATGAGAACAGGCGGATGTCAATTTCCTGTTTTATCGCTTCAACAATGCAACCTACACATCTCCAGAGATGTCTGTGATGAGCTAAGCCAAACCATGCAGAAAAATGTCAGCCTCCGCCCGGTCTCAAACAGATTTCTTGTTCGTCAGAACTCCTCACCCCTGCTTATTTACACGCTAATGGCAGGTTGGCGGCATGAAGAAAGTACACCTACTGTCAGTGTGCCCCGGTGAAATGCAATAGCAGAGTGTAATATCCTCCCAGTGTGTCATTCACCCAAATGAAGCTTGATGCAAGTCGCACTATCCACAGGGAGGTTCTCAGTGAGCAGTAATGCTGGGCCAGATTAATAGCATCCTCGAGGAGCAATAAAAAGATGCTGACTGAACGCCTTCACATCTCCAAGCCATGTTCATCTGGCTTTGACATTCCAACAAACCATTTCCGAGCTGCTTTCGTTTGTTAAATGATCGATTTCCTCATTTTCTTTCATGTGTTGCTTAAAGAAAAACAACACATTTTTCTGCACACTGCCTTCTCATCATTCAATGCTTTATTCAATGATTTTAAATGACTCGATTTGATGTCCCCTCAACAGACTATGGACCTGATTGCATTTTGAATTATTTCAGTGAAATTAGTAACATCCCAATGATGGCAGACTACAAAAAAATATATTATGTACTCAAAAGAATTGTGTGTCTTTGTTTAGTCGGGAAACAGGCCCGATAAGAGCCAAACGCCATGGACATGGTCATATTTCACTCCAGACATACACTATGGAATTTCCTCTTCTCTTTATTGACTCGGTTATTTGTCATTCTCTTTGCAGTGGTGCCTGGCAATATTTCACCAGACGTGCTGCTACTTTGTTTAATAAAAATTCTAGGTGCGAGGACACAGAGGCTCCGTGAATATATAAAGCAGAATTTGATGTTCTTTGATCCACTGATAATTTTACTTGAGCTTGAAAAGAGCTCTCAAAGTGTAAATATATTCTACAATGCGTTAACAGAACATGCCCAATAGGGAAAAAAAAGTAAAAAAAAAATGAAAACCTGGCCATATAACAAAGCACTTACAACAACAACAAACCCTCAATATGCTTTAATGTGCTTAAATTAAGAGCTAAATGCAAAATGGTTTTCATTTCCGTATGAAGAAATGCTGCCTCTACGGATTCTGGAGCAATTCTATACTCTGCATTATCATTTTGATGCCCACCATCTGTTGTCCTTTCCCTTCACCTCGCTCACCAGGTTTGTTCCTCTAGAGCACCATAAGGTGAGAGCGGTAGGGAGCAGGTGAGACTGTGGAGAATACGCTGAAAAAATGAGAGCTGAGGTAAAGAGGTGGATATTTTCTTGTGTAGGATGCTACACTCCTCTACCTTTTTAATATTGGTACGTTGTATTTGGATTACTTACAGCGCTTTGTCAGACATGGTTATCTGGTTATACAACCAATTTGAGCAAAAGATTAATGTGTAGGACTTATTTAGACACTAAATACTTTCTTTTAATTCTTGCATTATTCCGGTCCAAAATTATATCTTCTTCAAGTGATGGAATCAATGTTGACCGTTTTGCAATTTTAACCACATGTGCTCGTTTCACATTTCCAAAGCATTGTGCTACAACAATAACATGTCAGCAAACCTGAAGTCAACTTACCACATGCATTTTACTGTAAATACTGTAAAAAAAAAAAATTTGAAACATAAAACATCTATATTACCTACATCATAATTATAGGTAAGAGGACGAGTACTAAAAATATAGTTTACAATTATTGTTAATTATTATAAATATTGTTCAAATTAAAAAGAATTATAAATATATAGATTTACAAATATTTTTGTGTAAAAATTAAGTCACCTACATTATCCGTTACAGTTTATATTCAGAGAATATAAGTGAATCATTGAATCATTTTGAATTCAATGTAGAGTATATTAAATTATATAAACAAATCATTAGATGCTTTCTTCTTTCATGTTAAAAAAACATTCAACCTACAAGCGGAAACCTCATCATTAATAGGAAAACCTGCGTAGTGAGATCTTCGGTTCATACTCTCGTCCATATCTGCACAACACAATAATCTAATGAGACTGGCTTGTATGCTTTTCTAACTTGATCTTGCTGTTCCCTGCTAGTGCCATGCAAGTTCATGCACTAGATTTTGTTTACAGCAAAGGAAAACTAATATTGTCATGTCTTGGCCAACGATCGAATAAAATTAAAATAAAACACTTTATAATAGCTTTCATTAATAAATAATTTACACACATTATATAATGCTTAATGGCTCATTAGTTAAAATATATTTAAAGAGTAAGAAACGTGAGATAGTGTGCTTGTTAATGTTTGCTAATAAACGTATTAAACATTAATAATGATTAACAGATCATTGTTTAATGTAAATTGTTTACAAATGTCATTAAACTTTCAATTCCTATGTTCATGTACTTTTTTAAAAATCTTCAAATGATTTTGACAAATGGTTTACTATGATAGTAGCTATACCTGTCGGTAAATGTCAAAATGATTGCTGGCTTTGACCTTTGTGACCTTTCCCCTCCCCCCACGTAGCGACCACCCACGTTGTGTTGACCCCGTGACCTGTTAGATGTCCAGATGTGAAAACCGGCATATGTGAAATTTCGACGTCAACCTATGATCTCCGGGGATGAAAAATTATGTTTGTTCAGCTGTATGTATGTGTCCGAGCGGTGATGAATCAATAATGAAGACCTTAGGAATGTTTTGAAGATTTTAATGGTCCGTTCCCACATCCGGGGGGTTTGCCCATCTGGGGTCCGAGTGTCCGGTTGCATTCCAAGGCATGCTTAGATAAATAGACCCTGTGCACTTCTGTGGAAAATCATAAAAGAGCTGTGAAACACATAGACATGTCAGGTTTATACACACCTAAAACTTCAGAGAAGGAACGAGATGAACAATAAACAGAATAAATAAACAATTTTAACATTCTCTCTCTCTCTCTCTCTCTCTCTCTCTCTTTCTCTTTCACACGCACACACACACACACACACACACACACACACGTACACACTGTAATGTATAATGAAATTGAAAATAAAACAATAAATAAATAAAATTCCTCTTACATTTTATCGTGAGAAAAAGTCTTCCTCCTAGCACAGGTATGACGATTCTTCAAATGAGAGGTTTCCCAAAACCTCTAAAAAAAAAACCCTGTCTCTCTCTCTCTCTCTCACGCACATGTGCACATTCAATGGTCCCGAGTCTTATTCGCTTCTTTTAAATGAACATAAATAAATAAATAAATAATGTAAACACACATGATATAAAACAAAGCAAAACATTTACACTAGTTTTAGTTGTCACTAAAAATATAAAAACGTCGTACATTTGACCAGGATTGGGAAAAAATATATATTTTAGCAGGCCAAACGATAAGGGTTATCGGGATCCCCCGACATTATCGTCATGTTTTATAAAGGTTTTCCATAGGTACAATTCAATTCAATTCACATTAATTTTTATAACTTTTTCACAAAACAAATTGTTGCAATGCTGTTTCACTGAAAATTTAAGTTTCTACATTATATTTTGAATGTTTTATATTTACATTTACATTATATCAATGGTTTTTATACAGTATCATCCCCTAAATCTACCATCACAGTAAACATTCTAAATTTTTATATTTTCATAAACATCATGTAGCATAATTTATCATTTTAAGAAGCCATGTAATTTTTTTACTGTAAATTCTGCATGTGCTTACATTTTTTATTAAATATTGTTTTTAAGCGATCTTAATTATGAGTACTCAAATTTCATCATAAACCATATTTACATTGTTATATCAGTGTCATTATACAAATTTGTGTTCTGATGAATCATATATCATAAACAAGCACACACATACATACAAATTACAAACTAAAGAGAAACTTATCTCTATTTTAAAGAATATGGAAATAAATAATTATATATGACGGCATGTTTTACTACCATGTTGCTAAACCAAATCATTCATCATGCAATTAAAAAAAGTATTCAACATTTAAAGTTTATTGAACTTATAAAACACATCATTCTCTTCATTTAAATAAATAAAATGTGATTATATATAACATACATTATAAAAATAAACATTTACTATAGTTTCAGTTGACAATAAAAATGCTTTACATTGTTCTGGGGGAGATAATGACCAACCAGAGGTTTAAGTAGGAAAAGCTCCTCTGTCTCTCGTTCTAACCCTCACCATCTCTCTCTCTCTCTCTCTCTCTCTCTCACAGACACACACACACACACACACGTACGTTGTTTTTTATGTTTTCTGGGGACGCTCCATAGGCGTAATGAATTTGTACTGTACAAACACTTACCCATCACACAAAAATCTCTGCATATGCTTACATTTTTAATTAAATATTGTTTGTAAGAATCTTAATTATGAGTACTCAAGAAATTTCATCATAAACCACATTTACCTTGTTATATCATTGTAATACCCATGTCATTATAAAAATTTGCATCCTGATAAGTAATATAAACAAGAACATATATAAATAAACATTTCGAGCTAAAGAGAAACTTATCTCTAGTTTAAATAATATGGTAATAAAATATATGACATCATAGTAACATGTTACTGAACCAAAATTATACATTTAAAGATTTATTTAAGCTTATTGAACTTATTAAACACACTATTCTCTTCATTTAAAGAAGATAGTAGCAAATAAAACTGTAATTATATATAACACGCTGTATAAAATAAACATTTAATATAATTTTAGGTCACAATAAATATGAAAAATTATGCCTTACATTTTTTAGAGTGCTAAGAGATAGAACTTTACGCAACGATGTCCAAACATGGATGAGTGATTTACAAAATAAATAAATAAAAAGTTTAATTTGAATCATAACCAAAACCTTGCAAGTTCTCCCCGGGGTAATCCCAAATGTGAAACTGATGAACCATCACAGAGAAGGGTTGGTGAGGGATGAGTTAGACCATGAGATCTGAGATGTTATTCTGTTATTCAGAACCGAATGTTATGGTTGTGTTAATAATGATTTCAAAGCCTAATCTTAAGACTTTAAATAAACATTTGGTAGGATACTGTGGTTTTTTGCTTACATTTCCTGTGGTTTTTGCTTACATTTCAACTAAAGTATAATTTATTCCACATCAATCACTTCAGCATCTTTAAAAGTTTCTTATTTTAAGTATCATCTTCAATGTTTTAATCTCCTCGCACATGTGATGAAACATTTAATCAAAATCTTTCTGTATATTTAAAAAAATATATATTTCTCTTGTTTTAAACGGATGCAAAGGAGCCTGTTTGTTTGTTTGTCACAGCGCAAACGTGGCTCACCCATGTCACCTCAAACAACGTCTCAAATATATAGATGAAGTTAATGTATCTTTTAGAAGAATATTTTCAGAGAAAAACCCTCGATTCTATTCAGTCATTAAAGATGGTTCGGGCAGATAGGTTTATGCCTCTGGGGACCCACGCATTGAATGTTTCACATATGGATATTGATTTAGCTGATGCTTGTATGTAATTCGAGAACTTTGACCTTTACTACCATTAGGCTATGTTATGCTTCATTTAAAAAAGTTTGAACAAACAAAAAATGTGTTTTCACATATGGAACAAATCTAGCCGTGAAATCGTCATTATTTGGCTTTTACTATGGTCGTAAACCTTACACATACCTGAAGAGTCATTTTGCAGGCTCTCTGTCACTGTTCAAAAAATAACTCTATTTAAAAAGCAAAGAGCTAATTCAAGTCAAGTACGAATTATCAGTCTATCGAACTATCACTATCAAAATATGATTATATTTTATATATTTTATGTTAAGCGTATCTTTACTATCCATATCATCTATCGTTTAAATATTTCAAAATCCATATTATATTCTTTATTTAAAACAATACACTTAAAATATTGTTATATTATTAATTTAATTAAATTATGTTAATTATTCGAACTAACAGTTGACATTCTACATGAATCCACCCTCACCTTACAAACATAACATTTAAACATGTCGGAAGTCTTTGCATTTGGAAACAAAGATGAAGTTGTCAAGGCGAATGCATACCTTGACTCTAGGGGACAAACAACTAAAAATCAAGTCAAGAATATTGGTGTGATTCTGGAGACAGACCTTAGTTTCAGTAGTCATGTCCAAGCAGGGTAAACTAAATCAGCATAGTATCATCTCAAAAACATTGCAAGAATAAGATGTTTTGTTTCCAGTCAAGACTTGGAGAAAATTGTTCATGCCTTTATCACCAGCAGGGTTGACTATTGTAACAGTCTCCTCACCGGACTTCCCAAGAAGACCATTAGACAGCTGCAGCTCATCCAGAACACTGCTGCCAGAATTCTGATTAGAACCAGAAAATCTGAGCATATCAAACCAGTCCTCAGGTCCTTACACTGCCTTCCAGTTACATTTAGGATTGATTTAAAAGTACTTTTACTCGTTTATAAATCACTCAATGGTATAGGACCTAAATACATAGCAGATATGTTCATTGAATATAAACCTAACAGAACACTCAGATCATTAGGATCGTGTCAGTTAGAAACACCAAGGGTTCACTCAAAACAAGGGGAGTCCGCTTTTAGCTATTATGTCACCCTCAGTTGGAACCAGTTTCCAGAAGAGATCAGACGTGCTAAAACATTAGCCACATTTAAAATTAGACTCAAAACTCATCTGTTTAGCTGCGCATTTACTGAATGAGCACGTGCTACGTCCGAACTGGTTGCACTGTATTTTATATATAACCATTTTTTATTCTTAACTGTTTTAATTCATTTTTAAATCTATTTTTAAATCATTTAAAAAGTTTTTTAAATTCCCTGTTGTGATTATTATAATTTTTATGATTATTTTACTCCCTTTTATGTAAAGTACTCTGAATTACCATTGCGTATGAAACGTACTATATAAATAAACAGGCCTCGCCTTGCCTAACAGTCCTGGTCATCCTAAATACCGGTCACGCTCAATGAAATGAAGACATGCGGAGGTAGAGAACACAACAAACATACCCCTTTAGGTCATGAAGCACCCTGTCTAACACAACACACATTCTCAAGAATGGGGTAATGATGGTTTCATTACTTCATGATGAAGACAGACTGAATATTCAGATACAAGATAGGGCTGTTCGACTTTTTCTTAAGACAAAGACAATTGTTTGATTTCAAGAACACACAACCAAATCCTAATGCTATTTCACGAAATAACATAACAACGGCTGATCCGTTACAACATAGAAATGTCACGTCTGTTTTATCATAGGTATATCGTATTATTCTTGAATATAATTGTTTAGTCTAAATATGTTAACAAATCTTTTTTTTTTTTACAAAGTGTTAAATTTAACACGTGGTAAATAATACCTCATTCAAAAAATGCTACAGACTTCTAGGTCGGGGAACTACAAATCCCAGCATAAAACCCAGACTTCAAAAATGGCTGCCGGGAGCAATACCCCACAATACTCATACATGGCAGCGGTCTAAAACGTTGGACTTCTAAATATATGCCTGCTCAGATACCCTATATAAAAAGACTAACATCTCCGCACTATTTGTGAAGTATGCGGTCCTTCCCTGTTGCGATGTTACAATTTAGCGATGTTAGTGATGCAAAGTCCGATTAATTTTCGTGAACCGATTCTTTCGGGGAGTTGGGTCAATGAACCGCTTCAAAAAGACCCGATTCTTTTTTTTTTTTTTTTTTTTTTTTTTTTTTTTTTTTTTTGTTTTTTTTTTTTTTTTTTTTTGTTTTTGCGGTTCCTTTAGTCATCAGCAATGATTCAGTATTACATTTATTTTCTAACAACATACTGTCATGTTATATCAATGAAACATTCAAATAACGTTATCTGTGTGAACATATATTGCTGATTATTGTCTTTTAGTTAATTTTAGTTAATGATGTTTATGGTCGAATTTTTATGCATTGATTCTTCATGTTGGATACGAGTCACGACTGTCCAACTTTGACTAGCCTACACATAAAAAACGCGGATATGTTCTACAAGTATAAAGTATAAGTCTATAGAAAGAATAAAACATACTAATAAACTCATTGATTTAGCATAACAACTTTAAAATATAATCTGCATGCACAATAAACCACACACGCAGTAAAATTGAAGTACACAACAAATGTGTAAACGGATGATAACACATTAATGCGATGTTTTGGTTTGTGTCTTACACAACTGTGTGTTACTAAACAATTTTTTATTAAGTTTTAATATAAAATGTAATAGTTCGTTTACAATTTAGATGCTTTTCTTATGAAATCACACAAAGAACCATTATTTGTTAACACGTTAATTTAAATAATACTGTGTGTTCATTTCTGGTATGTCTACGAAGATGCCGTGAGACACAAGGCCTCAATCTTACTATTGCTATGTACATTTAAAACGCTTAAAGTTGAAGATGGTGAGGAAAACTATTTTCTTTGTGCCCGTCTCTAAACACAACTTTAATAAATTAGTTGTTTTAAGCAAAAGCAATGATTCAGTCCGTTTTATTCAGACTTTGTGTTTTAGGCGGCCGCCTTTTAGTTTTGTTCCAGGAAACAGGTACGACTGTAACTGAGCGTTGTCATGTCTGGCTTTAAGAAATCATGAGGTCAGCAGCTTTTAACATCTCTTAATTCTCTTAATTTTTCACAATTGTAAATGTTTGTTTAGCTTAAATATTAGTTTTTAGTCAGTTACAAAAGTGTCAGGCATGAAGCTTATATTTATGATAGAGCTACAGGTTTCCAGTAGATGGATGTGTGCAAGCTGCGAAATCTTGACAGTAAATGTAACAAAGACGAGAGCATTACTCAAACAGTCCTCTGCATTATCTTTTAATAAAATATTCCGTTGAATGTCACTAAGACAAATTCTGTAACAGCATTCATAAATGAATATAACACTTTGAAATTTTATGTTTCGCCACTCTTGTAGAATTTTCCCATCTAATCGTAATTGTTAGGCCTTGCACTTTGTTTCCTAGTTTTTACTGTCATGTTAGAGGACAATATTCCTGTGAATTTGCTTGATTTAATAAAATATCGCTTTAACCCGTCCTCTTCATTCTTTGAGTCGTTTACGTTATATTATCCTAGTTTATATCAGATACTAGATCGTTTCTTAATAATTCTCTTCCGTCTTCATTCTATTAGGTCTACTCGTTTTCTTTTTATTCAATTACGTGTACTGCGTTAGACTATCCATGACTTGTTGCTTCTATCGTACTCATTCGCTTAGGATAAAGGCGTATGCAAAATCATTCAAATCCAAAAATTGAACATGGAGAAAATAATAACGAGTAAAGTGATTCAACCTTTTATTATGTGAAGAAAATGATCAAAATGTCATTACAAACAATAGTGATGACATTACAGGTTATCTAGCCAGCAAAGAAAATCTCTGCATGCCAACATGTTTTTATGTAATATGAAATTGACTAGCGTCTCAATAATTTCACATATCATGGAACCATACTTTTTTTGAACAAGCGTCACATAAATACGTTACACACGTACACAGACACAGAACTTCGTCAATGTACATCTCATCGCTACATTCAGACATCATATCCAGAATTTTTCTGGTAGTTACACAGATTGGCTCTTTGCCGGTTATATACAAGCTCGTCAAATCGGGCCATGGATTATTTTTCAGGCTTCTTACAACGTCCATTTCATTTTTGAATTTTGTTACATGCTTGGAATCCCTCGTACGATCATGATCATCGTCAATGATCTTACGCATAAGATCAATCATTTGCTCTCTGTAACGTTGTTTAAACGTAGAGTGTACGACGTCTTTTTTAGGACACGTTTTCCCCGCGGCGCAGAAGCACTCCAGTTGCTCATTCGCAGCAGTGCCAGTAGTGTCAGACATCTTTTTCAGAATTTGTTCCAAGACGTAAACTTTGTATCCTAATCGATAATGTTGTAGCCGTTTCCTTGAATCTGGATTGACTGTTTTAATCCACGAAGGTCCAGGCCACAACGCTTTGAATTTCTGGAAAAATTGTGTCAGGATCAGACAAATTGGATCGTTGAAGCAGATTCTGTCAGTCCGTATAGATAAAGTTTTGATCAATAAGATTTATCCAACATGGTTCGCAAATCTAGGAAAAGTAGGCAATAACGGCAGAGTTTATGAGAACGGCCGCTCTTCGCTTATAGCTATGTAGCCGTAGTCACGAGGAAGTAGTGACGGACCTTCTGTATAGCGTCATACATTCGAGTGAAATAAATTGTTGGGGGAGAGGTCTTGTTTCGACCGTTGGCTAGTTGTTGAGATGGGGGCGTTGCACTCAAAAGCGGAGGAGGGTGAAGGGGACCTGGTTAGGGATTGACATAACCTCGCATGTGCCACCAAAGAGATTTAGTTTTCGGAAGATATTTTGCTTAAAGATTACGAAGTAACTCGGTCATTTAAAAAATTTTACTTTTATTTATTTTTTTATTTTTTAATCAATTTCTAAAAAGAAAACGAGTAGACCTAATAGAATGTAGACGGAAGAGAATTATTAAGAAACGATCTAGTATCTGATATAAACTAGGATAATATAACGTAAACAACTCGAATGAAGAGGACGAGTTAAAGCAATATTTTATTAAATCAAGCAAATTCACAGAAATATTGACCCCTAACATCTCTAACATGACAGCAAAAACTAGGAAACAAACCGCAAGGCCTAACAATTACGATTAGATGGGAAAATACTACAAGAGTGGCGAAACATAAAATTTCAAAGTGTTATATTCATTTATGAATGCTGTTACAGAATTTGTCTTAGTGACATTCAACGGAATATTTTATTAAAAGATAATGCAGAGGACTGTTTGAGTAACGCTCTCGTCTTTGTTACATTTACTGTCAAGATTTCCCAGCTTACACACATCCATCTACTGGAAACCTGTAGCTCTATCATAAATATAAGCTTCATGCCTGACACTTTTGTATCTGACTATATATTAATATTTAAGCTAAACAAACATTTACAATTGTGAAAAATTAAGAGAATTAAGAAGTGTTAAAAGCTGCTGACCTCATGATTTCTTAAAGCCAGACATGACAACGCTCAGTTACAGTCGTACCTGTTTCCTGGAACAAAACTAAAAGGCGGCCGCCTAAAACACTACGACTGAATAATACTGCCTGAATCATCACTTTTGCTTAAAACAACTAATTTATTAAAGTTGTGTTTAGAGACGGGCACAAAGAAAATAGTTTTTCCTCACCATCTTCAACTTTAAGTGTTTTAAATGTACAGAGCAATAGTAAGATTGAGGCCTTGTGTCTCGCGGCATCTTCGTAGACATACCAGAAATGAACACACAGTATTATTTCAATTAACGTGTTAACAAATAATGTTTTTTTGTGTGATTTCATAAGAAAAGCATCTAAATTGTAAAAACTTAACAAAAATTGTTTAGTAACACACAGTTGTGTAAGACACGAACCAAATCATTGCATTAATGTGTTATCAGTCCTTTTACACATTTGTTGTGTACTATCAATTTTAGGAGTGTGTGGTTTATCGTGCATGCAGGTTATATTTTAAAGTTGTTAAGCTAAATCAGTGAGTTTATTAGTATGCTTTTTTCTTTCTATAGACTTATACTTTATACTTGTAGAACATATCCGCGTTTTTTATGTGTAGGCTAGTCAAAATTGGACAGTCGTGACTCGTATCTAACATGAAGGATCAATGCATAAAAATTCGACCATAAACATCCTTAACTAAAATGAACTAAAAGACAATAATCAGCAATATACGTTCACACAGATAACGTTATTTGAATGTTTCATTGATATAACATGACAGTGAGTTGTTAGAAAATAAATGTATACTGACATCATTGCATGATGACTAAAGGAACCGACGAATCGGGTCTTTGAAGCGGTTCATTGACCCAAACTCCCCGAAAGAATCGGTTCATGAAAATTAATCGGACTTTGCATCACTAACATCGCTAAATTGTAACATCGCAACAGGGAAGGACCGTATACTTCATAAATAGTGCGGAGATGTGAGTCTTTTTATATAGGGTATCTGAGCAGGCGTATATTTAGAAGTCCAACGTTTTAGACCGCTGCCATGTATGAGTATTGTGGGGTATTGCTCCCGGCAGCCGTTTTTGAAGTCTGTGGTTTATGCTGGGATTTGTAGTTCCCCGACCTAGAAGTCTGTAGCATTTGAATGAGGTATTAGTTACACGTGTTAAATTTAACATCTTTGTAAAAAAAACAAAAAATGTTAACATATTTAGACTAAACAAATATATTCAAGAATAATACGATATACCTATGATAAAACAGACTTGACATGTACATCTAATGGATCAGCCATTGTTGTGTTATTTCGTGAAATAGCATTAGGATTTGGTTGTGTGTTCTTGAAATCAAACAATTGTCTTTGTCTTAAGAAAAAGTCGAACAGTTCCATCTGGTATCTGAATATTCAGTCTGTCTTCATCATGAAATAATGAAACCATCATTACTCCATTCTGGAGAATGGGTGTTGTGTTAGACAGGGTGCTTCATGACCCAAAAGGGTATGTTTGTTGTGTTCTCTACCTCCGCATGTCTTCATCTCATTGACCGTAACTGGTATTTAGGATGACCAGGACTGTTAGGCAAGGCGAGGCCTGTTTATTTATATAGTACGTTTCATACACAATGGTAATTCAGAGTACTTTACATAAAAGGGAGTAAAATAATCATTAAAAAAAATAATAATCACAGCAGGGAATTAAAAAAACTTTTTAAATGATTAAAACAGTTAAGAATAGAAAATGGTTATACATAAAATACAGTGCAACCAGTTCGGACGTAGCACAGGGCTCATTCAGTAAATGCGCGGCAAAACAGATGAGTTTTGAGTCTGGATTTAAATGGGGCTAATGTTTTAGCACATCTGATCTGTTCTGGAAACTGATTCCAACTGAGCTAATAAATGCATTTATTACAGTATTTATTCATCTTTGTGGTTTCACTTTATTTTGATGGTCCTTTTAACACATTCTGTTGACTGTAAGTAACGTTGCACATACAGGTTCTCCGAACTTTCATAGAGTATTAGTATGAATACTAATAGTGCGCTCACCACACACCAGCTACAGGTGGAGAGGAGAGAGAGTCATAGAGCCAATCAAGTGAATGGGGATTATTAGGAGGCCATGATAGGCAAGGGCCAGTGGCTGCAATTTGGCCAGGCTAGTAGAGAATTAGTAGACTGGTAGGGTTAGTGTTAGAATAAGTTGACATGTACTTGCAAAGTTACTTATAGTCAGTAGAATGTCTGTTGGGTGACCATGACAATAAAGAGTTAGCAGATATTAAGCAAACAGTCTACTGATATTTTGATGAGAGTTAGTAGACATGTAGGTGCAACATTACTTATTGTCAACAGAATGTGTTAAAGGTACCATCAAAATAAAGTGTTAATCATCTTTGTTAATTGTTATGGTACACTAGTTAATGATCCCTTTGAAAGTTGACCAATAAGTAATGTTGCACCTACATGTCTACTAACTCTCATCGGAGTATTAGTAGACTGTCTGCTTAATATCTACTAACTCTTTATTGTCATGGTCTCCCAACAGACATTCTACTGACTAAGTAAACTTTGCAAGTACATGTCAATTTATTCTAACCCTAACCCTACGTGTAGTAGGACATGTAGGTGCAACGCTACTTATAGTCAACAAAATGCGGTTTAAAGGGCCCAAAATCAAAATAAAGTGAAACCATGCGTAATGAATGAAAATACAGTCATCTTGTCGTTAATGTTCATTGTTATTTCATGTTAATTCACAGTGCATTAACACAAATTTTTATTTGAATAATGTAAATGTTGAAATTAACATTAACTAAAATTAATAAATGCTTAATAACATGCATTTTTTTCATTGTTAGTTCATGTTAACTAAAGAAGTTAACTAATGTTAACTAATGAACCTTATTTTCAGTGGGACGTTTATTTGTTGTGTAGACTTCTACTATTTACACATCTTAACAAATAATCTATTAATTATTTGTTCATGTTTTTGCTGTACCCAATCTAAAGTGGAAACTATTTGTAAATGTTTATAAACGTTTACTAATCATTAGTACCTTTATGAGCAGTAATCTCGATGGCAAAATGTGTCCTAAATGACCTGAATTCACCCTATTTACACATCTTAACTAATCATTTATTGATTATTTGTTCATGTTTTTGCAGTACTCAATCTAAAGTGGAAACTATTCATCAATTGTAAATGTTTATAAATATTTACTAATTTTTTTGTATCTTTATTGGCACTGGACTTTTAGCTACTGTAACAACTTTTGTGTAAAGGGTTGTTAGTTAAGTTAAGCTAAATGCTTGCTAGACATCACACACATATTAGCATACTACTGTATATCATTAAACATGATATTCCTTTAATCATACATCAACAGGAGAAAACAAATCAATTTTTCAAGAAAATACTTGTTAATTTATCAAAACAATGTAACGTAAACAGATTGATCTGTTCCCTTATAGTAATTAAATTGACCCCTGTACACAGTTAACCCCTTACCCAACCCTTAAACCTACCCATAACACCAAACCTGCTCCTAACCTTACCCGTATCCCACCTCAACAGCAGCAAAAGTGTTGTGCATTAGCAAATATTTACTAATGTGTAAATACTGTTAAAAATCATGATGAAGATTTCAAGAAGTGTTATGTCTATGAATGAAGTGAAGGACATTGTAAGCATGATTATTTACGTGAAATACTGATGTTAATCATTATGCAATGTTATAACTACAGTAGTAAACATGAACAAGCACATGTCTCATAGTTCTTAGCTTGGAACAGGGCTGACGAGATGTGAGACTTGCGGATCCATGTGCAAGCTTTATTAACAAGAGAGGATGTCAGAAACACAGGCAGGGTCGACCAATGGCAAAACAGGTATATGGCGGGCAAGACACCAGAATAATCCTAGGGCTAGCGTGGGTCAACGATCGGCGAACAGAATCAACAGGGCGAGACTAGAGGGATAAATCCAGGGAAAACAGGCAAAGATCAGAAACCGGGAAAAAACAGACAGGCAAGGGGGGGGGGGGGGGGGGAAAAACTAGGGGGGGGGGCTTTAAGGGGGGGGGGGGGCTTTTAAAAAACGAAGGGAAACAGGCTCCGTAGAGTAGCTATCGCTAGGGGAGTGATAATCGCTGAACAATACTCAGCAGAGGGAAGGGATCAGAGTGAGTTTTGTTTAAAACAAAAAAAAAAACGTGGAAGATGATGATTGAGACAGGGTGTGCAATCAGTGCTGTGTCAATCACTTTAGCTGTGTCTCATTTAGAAGGCTGCACCCTCCGGAGGACGGATCCTCTGGAGGTCGCATCCTCTGTAGGCTGCATATACGAAGTGTCCTCAACCTAGAATTAAACGAGACCGCCTTGGTAGGACGTGCGGAAAAGGAACACCGGAAGTATCACGTTGCTATGCCAAAACATTTAGAGCATCGTTGCGCTCTCACAATACTTAAATGAAGGAAAATTATTTCTAAATTTGGAAAGTAATTTAAAAAAAAATGGTTTTACTTGTTTTATTTTGTTCAATGTTGAGGAACTGCAGCGTACATACAGCAGACATCTATTAGAAAAAAAAGGAGGAAGATATTTAAAACAAAGTTTATCCGTTCTTACCGAGGCGAATAAAGGTAGGTTGTAAACACCACATCTGCACTTGTGTGAACATCTGCCGGTGCCGGCATTTTTCAAATTAACAACGGCTGTTTACGGCGACGCAAAGAATTGTGGTTTATCTGTAGCAGCGAAGGATACACCCATGCATCCTCCGAATTCCTGTGAAAGAAGGTCACATTCGAAGGTCGCATTCGGAGTGTCCTAATTGCTTTTCTGAAATGAGACAGCCTCGATGACGTATGCAGCCTTCGAATGCGACCTCCGGAGGACGCAGCCTTCTAAATGAGACACAGCTTTGTGTGTGTGTAATCAGTGCAATGGATGATGGGAACTGTTGTCCGGAGTGAAGATGGCAACAGTGGTGTGGTGCAAGAGTCCATAATAGTGGAAGGGTGACCTCTGGTGGCAAGCATACGGAAGTTCGTGGACCGGATTCGTGACACTAGTATGTGAATATATTAACTATGAATCTGCTAAGATATCTAATGTTTGTAATGGTTATTAATGACAGTTATTATTGAAGTGTTAAAATAAAATAAAATAAAATAAAGAGAGAGACCAAATTTAATTTACGAGAATAAAAACTAATGAAAAATAATAACTAATAATAACTGGGAACTCACTCCTGTGTTTTGCTTTATTCGAACACAAGTTAACATCCAAAGTTTGCAGAAGCTTTAGCGGAATCCTCCAAACTCAGATTTAAAAAAATTAAAAAAAATAATAATAATTTTTAATAGTCAGAATTAAAGTACGCACAGGGACATTCTCTTATGAAACTGCCCTGGATGAACAATCTTTGAAAATGTTATTTTAAAAGTCTTTATATATAAACTTTATATATACAATTCTGATAAAATCTGTGATTGAGACTGAAATAAACCCTTTCCCCATCATTTCCTTTCCTTTATTCGTTCCCTCTACCCTTACCAAAAATAAATAAATAAATAAATACAACTCCATGACCATTATGATCTCATCCAGACAGAGGAAAGGCTTTCCCAGCCCCTGGGATTCACACTCTCCCCTCTTGTTTTATCCATAACCAGTAGGTTAATTTAATTATTTTTTGATAGAGAGCGGTCAATTTCACAGTCAGGCACCTAGCAGAGTCTAAAAATTGTGGCCACATAGGTATGATAGATGAGGCAATAACCTGTAATGTAATGAAGTCACTTTCAGAGCAGGACCTCTGTCAGTGAAGTAATAATGAATTATAACAAGCATAATAGTATTTGGGTTTGACATGGCATTCGCTGGGTAAAATGAAATAAAAAAGAGTGAGTTACACTCTCTGGAAACTGAAAGTTCACTGGCAAATCCATCAGGTTGGCACTTTCATCGTGGATCGCACAGAAAGACATGCTAGGGCAATGGATCAGTTGTGATCCTTTGGGCGGTGTTATTTGAATGTATAGAGCCATTAGCATAATAAGTTTGAGGTTTTCTTGCGTTATTTCTCCTCTCCCAGGTGCAGAGCATGGGGTAAAAGGCCCCTGGAGGTCTATAGTGAATTTACAGGTCATTTTATAGGAGCAGCAGTGTTAGGGCAAATTGTCGAAATATGCCAATATCTTTCATATAGTAAGATATTTTTTGAGTAACAGTTGAAGAAATGTGTTAAAAAAATCACTTCAGCAAAGCCTGGACCATTGTTTGTTTATTGCCATTTCATAGCAATATAAAAAAACATATATATATTGACATATAATATAATATTTTACTTTTTACATCGTATATTTTACTGCCTGTATTATTATTATTATTATTATTACTATTGTGTACATTTTGGAGCTTCAGTTTTAGTACAGCCGTATATTAGTCCTACTTTATCCTACTATTGATTCATAGATTTACCTTTCTGTTGCGGTTTGTTTAAGCCTGTGATATTGAGATTAAACTATACAATACACACAAATCTTTTATGCAGGTGATATTAGAGGTAAATCTATTTTATAATCATTGGCATTCTGGTAGACAGAATACCCACCCATCACTAATGAGCAGGGATGTGCACAGACATTTTGAGGGGCAGGGGCTCAAGTGGAAAAAAGGGTACTTCTCATATTTATTTAAATTTTTTTGTAATCAAAATGTTAAATATATTAGGGATGTGCGATATTGACAAAAATATCTCAATATTTTCTGGGATTTTATCGATAACGATAATTATTACTATTATAATTATGAGATTTGTTATAGCACTTGTATAGCATTGCTCTTTTGTTGATTTTGATTTAATCCATTGTCCTCATTTGTAAGTCGCTTTGGATAAAAGCGTCTGCTAAATGACTAAATGTAAATGTAAATGTATTATAATTTGCTGAGTATGTTATTGTGCTGGTATCTTAAGGACTACCTGTCCAACGTGATCTCGTGATAATTCGTATGTATTTTACGTAAAAAATGTGGTTCTATAAAACGTACATTACTTACGTTTTTACAGGCACTAAAATGTACAAATACTTACGTATTTTCAGCATATAAACGTACAAAACTGACGTATTTTCAGCATTTAAACGTACAAAACTAACGTATTGACGACACCTAAAAATGAATCCTTATGAATATTGAAATAGCGCATACTTTATTAGTTTTAGGTAGATGGAATTACTGTGTTTTCAATTGCATATTAATGTACTTATGAAATGATAAAATTTCATTTTGTTGTGATTTCTGCTGCCAGCTGTTTCCAAGAATATGCCTACATAATGTTAAACACGACTTCACTTTAAAAACCTTAAAATAAATAACATTTCTGCAATAATTTAACCTTTACTTGTCATATAATGTTAACTTTGATTGTCATGGGCCACAAAAGGCGTTTTCTCCGACATGCTGTGACTGACAATAGAACTATAAAATACACCAAAAACGCAACATAATTGCGAAATGAAACAATTTTATTAGTGCGCTGTAACCTAAATCGTCCGAATCCATACGACTGCGAGGAACAGAACCAAATCCAAGCCTTTATTCGGCGATCTTCATTTCCATCCCGAGCAGCGAGTTCAGTGACCGTGAGCAGCAAAGCCTGCGCTGACTGACGCGCTATTTACAAATTCAAATGTTGCTCTCAAACTAAGGTTTTACGGCAGGATACGAACACTCATTGGCTCTCGCCTGCATTCGTCACAGATTGCGACATGCCGTGTTTCTGGTGAGGTGTGTTTGAATGATGCGCCGCGCGTTTCTTCACAAGTTCACGGAGTGGATCGGGAAAATTATCTGGATAATATTTTCAGCGATTAACAACATAAATTCTGCTCTGGATCACACAAACCTACTGTATTCCGCCAGAGAGGACTGCGGGTGCAATGCATCGTCATTTGGATTACTTTTGGTACTGCTTTTGATATTTTTTATATAAATAAATGATTGTAATTGCATTTATCTGTCTGTCATGTTTTCTTATACTGTACAGAAATGTTTAGGCTTATAGGTAGGAGTGGAATTAGCGACTATAAATATATTTTAATGCTATATTGTTACTAAAAGTTTTATTTTCCTGCGTATTTCGGTCATTTGCGTTTATATTCTTTTATATTCGCTATAAAATGGGTAAGCTAAGGTTTTGGGGGTAGGTTAAGGGGTCTAAAAATCTAAATTGCGTATTAATAAAATGATAAAAATGCATATTCGCTATAAAATGGGTAGGTTTAGGTTTGGGGTAGGTTAAGGGATCTAAAAATCTAGATTGCTTATTGATAAAATGATAAAAATTCATTGATATGAATATCTAAATGATATTAAAGATACGTAAATATTTTTACGTTTTTTAGCTAAAAATACGTAGCGATTTGTACGTTTTAAACGTTGAAATACGTCTAAATTGTACGTTTTAGCATGATTAAAAACGTACAAAAGTGTACGTTTTGTGCTTGTAAATGTTACATATTAATACCTACGTATAAACATGAGACCAGGCTGACCTGTCAGGGAACGTGAGAGATGAGGTTGAGGACCAAATGCAGGAATAGGTAAGGGCTTTTATTAATAATAAAAAAATAAACAAAACAGCAACAAAAACTACCCCGAGGGGGGAAAAACAGGCAGGCAGGCCAAGACAGGGTACAGAACAGCAAGGCAAGGCAAGAGGAACATACACATATCTGACAATATTCTGAGACATAAACTTTAAACAACGAACCAGTACAGGACTGCAGACACAAGGAGAATAAATAGGGAGACAAACGAGGAGGGTAACGAGGGAGACACAGGCGGAGTAACTAAAACACTAATGAGATAACAAAAGGGCGGGGTTAGACAATAGACAGGAGAGCACATGGCACAAACAAACACACAACAAGCCATGTGCTCAAACAAACACACAGTGACATCTGGTGGCCAACTAGGGCACACCAGCAGAACCGTGACACACGTGAACAGCTGACTCCTAAAGTTTTTGATATTATTCATATTCTGTGTGGTGGTCAGTTCATATTGATATAAATTAATCTTTTCCAATAAGTTTTAAACTGATTTTTTGCATTTTATGGGCATTTTTACCTTTTTAAAGCCATTTCTAAAGTGTGCATCATCTTTTCAGTCAAATTCTTAAACTGAATCAGTCAATTAGAATAATAAGTCATTTGGACTTTTACCAAGCAAATTCAATCAGTATTGACAAAATTCATCTTTGCAATGCAGAGAAAACACAGAAGCGCATGAAGACATTTAGATGAGTATACACTGCTTAAGCAGGACGAGGAATGTATGTAACCTGCAGTTACAAATGCATTAAACGTTTTGAGATTTTAAAAACATAAACGTGATACGAATTGGAAATTAGAATGTTTTTATGAACGATACTTTTAAAGTTGAAAGTAAAGCTGCCAGTAGGTGGTAGCAAGCCACTGTTAAGGGAGTCATTTTGATTGAACCGAATCATTTAAATGGTTGCTTCATTCAGGAACGAAACACTGTCATGTTGCACAGCTCAGAGATGCAAATTCGAATTATATTTGTTGGAGAAATAGAGCAAAAACAGTCAATATTGTGTCTAAAACGTAAGTATCTTAATAGTAACTTCTTGTTTATTGAACTGTTGCATAAAAATAAATATCACATTTGTAACCATGCTGCTTTTTGGTTCGAAAAAAATGGCACTCTTCGTGTGATATTAACTATATGAAATTATATAAATTATATAAATTTCTGCCCCCATATCTAAAATTTTGTGATCATTCTAAATGCATTTAAAGAAACTGAATCATGCAGTGAAAGAACGCACTCTCTAACTATTGGTCTAACCTGGACATCCTATTGCCTTAGCTAAACTTTAGCTAACTTACATGGTAGCTCTCATGAGTCATGGATGTTAGCAAGACAAATTAACTATAATTGCCTTTTGTCTTTTGGATAATTAGCTGTAAATTTGAGGCACAGGTAGCTTAGTCTTTTGTTCATCACCACTCACCTCCACACCAAGACAAACACAACTGGAAAGGGAGAGAGGGTTTCAAAGCTTAATCTCTGCCTGTCTGTGACTGTGATGTGCATGTGCCGATCAATGTGTGCTACACTGCTGTGCTGCGCCTGCACGGAGGGGAAAAATCATCGGAACTCGACAGAGTCTCAACAGTTCCTGACCCGACCTGATATTTAGATTTTTTATTAGTTTGACAGGGAAAGCTGTGAGCAAACAGAAACACACAAGCGCACATATCTACCCTATATTCATTTATAAAAAAAATGTAAAAAACTCCCCATGAAAAAAGGGCACTTTCTCTCGAGGAAGAAAAAGGGCAGGTGCTCAAGTCCCCTTTGATATCTATGTGTGCACGTGCCTGCTAATGAGTCTCAACAAACATAATGTTGAATATTTCTGATGTGTCCACAATCCTATGTCTTTCCCTCCTTTTCTATCTGTCTCATGTTTGTGCTGTCTATTCATCAGTGGCGGGCCGTGCATTTTACACCTAGGCCTTCAGTGGCATCCTACATGAATTAATCCATTTCTTCATACCATCATAATGATGCCACGGCTATAGAAACCATAAATATTACACAGTAATGCAGTATAACAGGGCACTACATAACAGACAAGTACCTTATGTAGCGAGAATGAATGCCATTAACTAAAGAAAGAAACCCAATTAACAATTGCGCAACACATCATCTGTAGCTGAAGCATTAACCTAACAAAATGACACAAATACAGTCCATCCGATGTTCTTACAGACATTTATTCACCCAAACGCATTTATACCTTACAGATAGCATTGGTATAAAACAAATAAGGTGATTACATGTGTTTTAAAGTTGACCTAACAATTTAATGTTCTCTTACTGCTTTATTTCGTCTTAGTCTCCCCGCCGGTCTGCCAGCGCACTGCGAGAGGAAAATACTGGTTAGCACAGCTTCACTAGGAAAGTGAGCAAGTAACATTAAAATAATTCATACAAGACAATGAAGAAAAGTGTATACATGTGTTTTAACGTACCTCTGTGACTCTCATCTCCCCGCTGGTCTGCCTCTGCCAGCGGCGCTGCGGCCGGAGGAAAAGACCGGTTAATACAGCTCCACTCGGGAAACTGAGATATTCTTACGGAAACTTAAACCTGGCTTTATATAGCGCAAATAACATCAGCATACAACGCATTAATCGATAAAAGAGTCAAAAATTAAAATTAACCTACCATACTCTAGTGGTTTTTCATCTTCACGAGTCTTTCACAGAGCCGGTGCCGAGGAGGTGTGTGGTTGTTTTTCGCAGTCATTAGGACTACTGTTTTTAGATTTACTAAATATAGTAGGCAAATATTTTTTCAAAATGCACTGAAAATCTAAACCTGAGGAACAGTAATAAAAGTTTTACTAGGTTTTAATAAAATGATTTACAGTGATGCTGTTTGCTAGCTAGTATGCTGACCATCCAATCAAAGGAGGAGAAAATGCTGACGTTATCGTTAGCCAGCTAGATGGCCCTGGTGTTGCCAACTCGAAATCTGATTGGTTAAAGCAACGGTTTCATTGCCATTGATTTAAGCTAACAGACGCCTGCACTGTGGATTCTGAAGGCCTTAAAGCAGATTTCTTTGACCCTGGCAACACAATTGCTGAAATATGATTAGATAAAAGCTCTAATATAAACATACACTGCTGGAAGCAGTGCAACCAAGAGAAAAGCTATGAACTGAAGAGAATAGACTATTGGAAATAATTTAATACACATTCATGGAAAAATATATTAAAACTAAATCAGTGATTCTGATAGTGTTTAGGCCAGCAGAGAAGGCTTTGCTGGCCCTGACGGCCCACCACTGCTATTCATGTTACATTCTATTCCACCTTGATCTGCTCTTTGCCTGGGCATCACCATCCAATCATTTGTGTGTGAATTATGAATGGTGGGAGAGACTTTGTACGTTCTGCCCACACCTGGTGCTGTGCAAAGAAGCAATTCTGCAAACATGCTGTAAACAGTGAACATTTTTGTAATCATATGTATTTTTTCTGTTTACAACATGACAGCCACTGCAAGCAATAAAATTAGTAAGTTGTCTTGGTAAAATTGGCTAAACAAATAGCACAAACATCAAACAGTTCTTTAGTCTTCAAAGTGCTAAAACTAATAAAAGGACGTAGCAAACAGCATCTAAATGGTTGTTTTTTGTTTGTTTGTTTGTTTTTGTAACAGTTTTGTTCTAGCATTATACGTCTGCGCATATTAAATATATATATATATATATACACGATGGTCATGTAACAAATAGAGGAGAGTGCTGTTTTGAGCTGAGAGGGCAGATGAAGGACCAGTGGGTGCTTGAGCTGATAATGAGTCTCTCAGCTGTCTGAGTGGACCTGAATGTGGCTTTGTAATAGGTCTCTGTGAACCCAACAATGTCATCTCAATCTCATCTATATGGAGGGCAGGTCAGGACATCTGTGTAGCTATTAAACAATATTCAGTGCCACTAAGTGGAAAGTACAATGTATTTTTATTTAAATAATAAACAAATATTGCCTATGTAGCATCTGCTTAAAATCATGGATGATCATTGGGGCTTCAATGATCATCTACTACTCTGCTAATCCTCTAATGATAGTTAGTTGACATGTAGTTGCAAAGTTACTTATTGTCAGCAGAATGTCTAAACATGATCATCAAAATAAAGTGTAACCCAAAATCCAATGCCAAGTTATTGGAAATGTAACCTTTGCATTCATGTGATTTAATAGATTTTTTCTATTAAAAAATCTAAATAAACAGATGTAGTGCTACTAAAACCACAATTTAAAAGTTAACAACATGTTTTACTTCCACCACAAATACATTTGATTGATTGTAGAATTCATATTTAATATTTATTTCCTTGGCTGGTAATTTAGATGTTTGAAAATCTTTACTAATCTTGCCATGTTATAAAAAGGTCAAACTATTTTTAAGAAACGTCATTGAATTTGTGTTTCAAGGATCCTCTTGTAGATATAATTTCCTGTTTTATGACAACAAAATGACTTCCTTAATAGTGGTTACACCACATTGACTCATACACATATACAAAAAAACGATATGTATACACACACATACCCCAATTAGTCACTTTTTACCACCTTGACTATTTTAAACTCTATAAAGGAATATCTAAATTAATTTTAATTCACAATTTAAAAATATTTTCATAATAGAAATTTTAGAGTGGTGCAGAAATTAGTGATTTACCACTTTTCACTTATGGTTGCATTGTCCCAAAGTCAATGTTTTTTTTTAAATTGGTTTTCAGTTAAATTCAAGAAATGATCCAAAAGTCACTGGGAAAAAAAAAACTATTAGGCAAGGCAAGGCAAGGCAAGTTTATTTGTATAGCACATTTCATACACAATGGTAATTCAAAGTGCTTTACATAAAATTAAAATAAAAACAATAATCACAACAATAAAACAAGGAATATTAGATTATTATTGAGGGAACCAGGGTGATGCTAACATCCAGGTTGGCCTACAAAAATACATTATTCCTGCACCACCCTATTGCCTGCATACATTTAATTTGAACTTCACATAGATTTAAATTATTTGTTATGACACCTTGTCTCTTGCATATATTTTGCAAATATTTGCATGTTGGTAAATGTTCATATACAAACAGGAGATATATAGAATGCCCTATCTATACTGTCTATACATTTGCCCCCTAAAGTAAAGCTCTAAATCTCACATGTCATATTTAAGTCTTCTATGAGGGACCTATCCCATCCTCCAACTGCACTGAACAACATCATTAAACTCCTGGGATCTGCTATTTCACTCGCCTCTGTGGTTCCTGTGGGCTTAAACCAATTACCACGTCCTTTTTATCTCAAATGACCAATAAATCAGTCGGCTGGTGGGCTGTGAATTGGCGCACACTCAAATCTATTGTGCATGTACGAAGGATGCAGAAGCTAATGATTAATACCAATCGAACAGCCTTGATAATACCACAGGATATATGAATAGGATGTGGATGTATACTGTATATTCCATTTATATGATCCCATGCTTCATAATCACCTGTAATCTGTGATAATTTGTGGCCAGGATGAACATTATACAGCAACATACAATGGTATTGATGTTTTTGTGTAGCTGATTGTATTGTCTATGTGCCATATGAAATCTGGTTGTTTTTCTTCAGCACAAAAGCTTGTAATTCACAAATGCATTATATGTTTGAGTGGCATGCAAAACTTCAAGGGGTATTAACGAAAGCCCCCGCATCTTTAATTTTACAACTCGATTAAATGAACCGAGAACTGCGGCGGTGTATGTGATTAACTTTTTAATCAGGCCACAAACTATGAGATGCATTTTTGGAGAGCAAATTATAGTGACAAGCATTTGCCCCAAGTAATTTCTGTTGAAAATCTACAAAGTGAGTGCAACACAATAAGGCAGCAATGGTTAATTTTTTCTCATAAAAGGGAGATAAATTAAGCTTTGGTGACTGAAAATGATCATGAATGTGCTATTTGTAGCTGCAAAGACATGAACTGCTCGGATACAGCATATTCTGAGAGGATATCTGGTCATACCCCAAAGATTTTTACGTCACTGTCCAGGTGCCAGGTCTCTAAAAAGTAATAAACTGTTCCTTTCAAGAGAAGAGAGGGGATCTGGGCACTTCTCAGAATTGCTGTCATTTAAGAAACTTCTTAAAAACTGACTACATGAAGTAAAGGCTTGAATACAGCTCTCTGATCTTTTTGTGTCTGAATACATCCAGCCTTGCCACACAGGGGCAAACAATTTTACAAGCAGCTGGAGTTACTGAGTGGCACTTTTCTTGAGGAGAGATTGTGTAATCACTCAGATGTTTCCTCTTCATTCATGCCAACAAAAAGATACCAGCTGCCACTCTACAAAGAGAGACACATTTTATTGACATGATTTTTGAGTATGACTCTTGAGCTGACCTTTTGGTATCGAATCAAGTAGACAGGGTTTTGCTGCTTACACTCCAAAAACGGCTGGGTTGAAAACAACCCAATTTGGGTTATTTTGGCAACCCAGTGCTGGGTCAAAAAGGGACGAACCCAGCGCTGGGTTGTTTTAACCCAACAAGTTGGGTTATTATGTTTGACCCAGCATGCTGGGTTGCTTTTTTATGGTTTAAAATTACTACACTGCTAGGCTAAAATAAACCCAAATCGAGCTAGACATTAAACCTACAAATCTTGTTCATTTTAAAGTCACTTTTACACACACAGAATGACTATCAAAAGGTAAATATTTATTTAAAACAAGAGAAAACAGTCAAAAGTAGCATGCATGTAAGAAGAAATGCAGAAAAGTATGATTAACAGCTACAGAGTTTATAAATGAAGCATTGAACATTTGTTGAATAACTTTTAAGATCAAATTTGACTTTTTTTTTGGTACATTTTATATATTGTATAAAAATATTATACAAAAACACTATTATACAATAGTTGTACAATTAGTTAATAGTTAAGTTCTTTACAAACTATTCTGGCATGACAGTAAATAAACCACAACATTAACACTGATATTATAACATTTATCAGAAACATGTGTGAAAGAAGGTGAGCATGTGTGAATGACAGTGTAAACTCCATTTCTACTCACTAAAAGATGTTGGATTAAAGATAACCCAACTATGGGTTAACATTGCACCTTACCAACGGTGGGTTATTTTTAACCCAATGATTGGGTTAAAAGCCAGTTGGGTTAAAAATATAAAATATTCATGATATTCATATGACATGATATTATTTTAATGAATAAAAAAACAGTTTTCAAATACAGATTAAGTAGAAAAACAATAAATCTGTTTTAAGAACAGGTTTTAAGTTTTAAATGACAAATGTACTCAATATTGGTGAGCCTAGTATTTAATATAAATATGCACAATTATTTGCATAGATTGAATTCAAAATACAGGACTGAACATGTAGAACACATGGCAAATAAATGTTGAAGTACAAATATTCAAAATACACGTTAAATTCAAAACACAAATATGCACATACAGTACAAATATTCGTAACAAATGTGCACATATGGTTTACCAATTCAAAACCCACACAGGTGCACATATAATACACATTTAAAACACAGATGTGCACATACAGTACAGAAATATACAACCTAAACATTTGTGCACATACGGTATACAAATTTAATTCACAAATGTGCACATTCAGTATACCCATTCAAAAACCACACAAATGTGTACACCAAGGACATACCTTTATAATACTTCAAGAAATAAACATATCCTTAATAAAAAAGGCTACAGTGTACACCATATGCATTGTGTTATAAATACCTTAATGTGTGTTTTGGCTACTGGATCTACTGATGATCAGTAACATTGAATACAAAGTTTTTTTAGGAGGCAGTAATGTGTAGAAGGAACTCCCAAATGTGAGCAGAGGGCTTTGGGTAGTTTGTCATAGATGTAGAACATTTTGAAGCATACATTCACTGCTTGAAGTAAGGTCTCCTTTTCAACTGCTTCTCCATTGAAAATGATGAAAACTTGGGAGGAATTGTCTTTGTCTCCAAGCACCAAGACATGTGGATTCTGGCTTGTCTCATTGTTGAGGAAGTGCACCATATTAGTACCAACCTTGAAAGAATAAATAAACTTTAGTTGGCATATATGACAAACATTCCAGGGATTCAATATATGTTTACAAATTAGTCACAGAAAAAACAGCAGTGTTACACTGTGTAAAAGTAAAACTGAAGCAGTGTTGTAGTGAATTAAAGTAGGTTAACTCTAAAAGTGACGAATGACCATTAGTCATGACACCTGTGGATAAAAATCAGAATCACTGAAGGAAAGAGTTTAATGTACAGAGCAGTGCAATTTAATGGGCCTATATTATCCTTTTTTGGATTTTACTTTTCCTTTAGGTAGTAATATAGTTGTTTGTGCATGTAAACTATTTTAAAAGTTACAAAGTATATGCCGAAGGTCTTCTATCCAACTTGAACTGCCTATGGTAGTCAATGGGGGGCGAGATCTGTTTGGTTACTGACATTCTTCCAAATATCTTCCTTTGTGTTCAGCAGAACAAAGAAAATCATACAGGTTTGGAACAACTTGAGGGGGATTAAATGATCACATAATTTTCATTTTTGGGTGAACTATCTCTTTAAGAAATTCTCAAAAGTATTAATGAAGATACAACTGGTACAATAACCGGCTGTTAAATAGTCTGATGTGGGTTTTAACATTTCCACATTTAATTAGCAGTTATTTAAGCAAATATGTTGAGAAATACAGGGTATGGCTTTAAGTTCAATGAGTAACGTCTGACTTAATTACTAAATTGAAATGCCTGTCCTTACTGTGGTTAAAAATGTCTCATATTGTGGTAAAGATTTTGGTAATATCACCCCCTCCAAGTAGTTTTATCAGAGAACTGCTATAAAAATTCATGACTTAAAGGGTTAGTTCACCCAAAAATGAAATTTCTGTCATTAATTACTCACCCTCATGTTGTCCCAAACCTGTAAGATCTTCGTTCATCTTCTGAACACAAATTACGATATTTTTGATGAAATCCGAGAGGTTTCGACCAACATAGGAACAACGTCATTCACCCTTTCATGGCCCATAAAGGTTTAAAGACATTTCCCCCGAATAAAATAGTCAATGTGACAACAGCTGTGTTCAAACCTTAATATTTATGAAGCGCGATAATACTAATTTGTGTGCAAAAACAAAACAAAAATAACTTTATTTTAACAGTTTGAACTGTTGACATCGCAGTTGACGTCGTGAAATGCAGTTCAGGACTTTCTGGTACTTGCACTCCGAACGCCGACTATTATGGCCGGCTCCTCCGTCAGCATCACATGCATGCATCGGCCAATACTGAGCCCGAGTTCTAATGTAAACCCTGAAGCTCTGCAACGAAAATAGCGTAGCAGTGTGACAGGGGACAGAAGAATTTGTTGAATAAAGTGGTTATTTTTGTTTTTGCGCACAAAAAGTATTCTTGTCACTTCATAACATTAAGTTTGAACCACTGTAGTCACGTCGACAGTTTTCACGGTTTGGGATGACATGAGGGTGAGTACTTAATGACAGAAGGTTCATTTTTGGGTGAACAAACCCTTTAATGCTTTGATCCTTTGATGAGCAAGTCACAGGCAACTGTGGCAAATAACTCCTTTTTGGTGGTAGAAGGAGAAAAAAAAGTCTTGGGAGAAACCAGGCTTCACCAGAGGAGGCAGTTCATTACCATTAACAAACAAAAGTCTTTAAAAAAAACTCTTATACATCACTAAATTAAATAATTACTTACCTTGAAATGTTTCTATTAAATCGCAGAGGTTCCACTGTCCATCTTTCCTTTACAAAGAAATCAATTTATCTAAAACATAAGTATAAACGTGTTTAGTATAACAAATTTAATATAAATGCAAAATTGTTATAGCTTCATAAGAAAAAATGACTATAATTACAGGCTATTCCATTATTCCGGTAATGGATTTAATACAACATGCATGGCTATTAAAACAACTATGTATGTAAGTTTTTTTTTTTTTAACCTTAAAATAACACTTTAAAATAATTCTGATACACTGACTTCTAATACTACGAATGGCTTCTGTTTTACGCTCCCCTCTTAAACGTCTGTTGTAGGAGACGGAGTATGTAAGTTTGGGGCGCTGGTACGAATTTCCGCTGAAAGAGCGGATTGCCTTACGGCTGCGCTCTTTCGTCCGAGTTTTTAACTTTTATAACAGAAAATTCACCGAATTCAAAAGCTTCTCACTGAATCTGGTGTCTGTTGCATGACTGATGTGTGAGCTCAGCTCACTCGAGCAGCTTCTTTCACTGGTCTGATCCGATAAATGGTCCGTGCCGCTTTTCTAGCCTAATACTAATGATTTCGGCGACCTTTCACATTTCACCAGACATTTCTCTAAACAGTTTTGCTAGTCTTTTAGCTAATGTTTTAATTTATTAATGCTAGCGAGCAAACGGGAATAGCATATTCCAATCGATCCAATTCTCGAAGAGAAAAAAAACTGACTAAAGGGAATAAAAACTTCATTTTTAAAATAGTTTTAGGATTTAATTAACGTTTCATTACACATTACTTAATGTTATAACAGTTATATACATCATAAAATTAACAGTTAAGTTACTTACCTTTCATAATCAGGCAGGCTGCCGCTGAGCCGCTGACTGGACCGTTAAAATTTGAACCGGAGTGAAGCGGGAACCATATTTAACCAAACAGTTGGGTTATAACTAAAAATAACCCAACGATGAAAAAAATTACCCAACAAATTTTAAGATAACCCAACACAGTGACCCAATATGTGAAACCCAATTGTTGTTTTACTGTGTACTAAAAACACAGAACAGCATTTAACTTTCTCTTTTTTTTTTTTTTTTTTTTTACAAATTATACATTACAGTTTTTTTGTTTTTTTTTTTTTCATTCCATGAAACATAGCAATGGGCATCGCTGACAATTTTCCATGATCCTCTTTAGCATATTGATGTAGTCATGAAGAAGCCCCTTCAGCACAGCAAAGGCATGTGACATCTTTCACATTATCCAGGGCAGCCTCCTCCTTTAAAGGGGTCCTATTATGCTCTTTTACAAAGTCTTGATTTTGTTTTGGGGGTGTACTAGAACATGCTCTCATGCTTGGGGGTTTGAAAAACGCATTATTTTTCACATAATTTACATTATTAAAATACCTTTCTCCCCAGGCTGGCACAAACGGCTCGATTAGTTCCGGCTTTGATGAAGGTCCGCCTTCCGAAAAACAAAATGTGTTGTGATTGGTTTAGCTGTCCCAGTGCGTTGTGATTGACAAACAGCTTAGATGGTGTTTCAGTACAGCCACGCCCCTTGCTACGTCTTTCAACAAAACCTTTTGGCGAATCCGGCACTGTACTCCCTCGTGTTGTGGAAACTGTCCTCAGTAAAATGCGCAGCCACACCATAGATAAAAAAATTAAAAAGTAAATTGCAAGCACTGTTTCCTGACATTATCCGCTTTCGGAAGTGAAAAAAAACTGATTTTCAGGCGGTCGTGCACCGGACGAGAAGCATAGCATCGCGCCATGTCTTTAAAATTCAAATACATTATTTTCTATGAGTGTAGGCACACCGGCGGTGCCCAGCTACGTCGCGTTATACTTGTAAGAATTGTTCTAGACCAGCGGTTCTCAGTCCTCGCGTACCCCCGCTCTGCATGTTTTGCACGTCTCTCTTTGTTAACACACCTGATTCAGATCATCATCTTGTTAGAAGTGAGCTCCGTGCATGAACTGTGTTCCGATTGACATGCTCCCTACACAGTGTCCATTGCTCCCTACTCCCTGAGCAGGGGAAATCCATGAAGTTTACTTCACTTCGGAATATTCATTTACAGATTTGCGCTGCGCCGCTGCCTGCAGCGTCTTCACACACAGACAAAACTTACTAGAGAAGCGTGAAGTGGGACATAATATACCTCTGTAAATAATTACAATTTAAATTCACGTCTCACACAATTTAATGCCGTTTGAATGTAACGTGTACGTTCCCTTTGAACTGGAATCATGGAGGAATATCCGGTAATGTCCACTTCGCAGGGCACTTACAGTCAAATATAGCAAACCTATGAAGTAATAAGAGAAACATACAAAATGTGCAGAGCGGGGTACGCGAGGACTGGAATTGAGAACCGCTGTTCTAGACATGCCAAAAATTTGCGGCTACAGCACAGCAGCTCTTCTTGGTTTTCTCTGATGCACTAACTCTGCAGCAGCACTTCTTCTTCGTCTCGTCTCACGCACTCACTCAACCAAGCGTTCTAACCACGACCTCGCTCCTCCCCACCCCCCAACCATTCGAATTTCTGTAGGCGGGAATTCTAATGAGCCGCTTTGTGATATCATAAAGCCCGGAAACCAAACGCTGTAGTCCAAACGAGCCGTTTGCTGTAGTTCTTGAAAATTGATTTTTTTAAAAACTAAATATCTCCCTTTGGAATGGACTTTGAGATTTGTAACTTTCTAGATCTTTTTTATGCCCAAACATACACACTACACACTGACTAAAATTACAAAAGTGAAAAAGCATAATAGGACCCCTTTAAAACCATTGTTGCATCAGTTTGGGGGAAAGGACATTCTCCTCTTTGACCAGCATTCATCCCAGTCTTCATCAGCTGTTCTTCATCAGTGGCCTAAAAAGAGAAAAACATTTGAAAAAAGAAAACATTTAATTAAAATCTATCCATTTTCAGATAGAGGTGCATCCACATCAGTAAGGATAGGTAAATAGTCTGTTTTATCATTTCAAACACTTTGTGTGGTTGTTTAATGTCTCTGTAATGGCAGCACTAGTGTGAGGGCATGTAATATTGTTTAAATAAATTTTGGAACACAAATAAATATATTTAATATTCTCTTAATTTTTGTCCTCTATTGCAAGTCTGGGAGACCAGTATTTTCTTCTGAACAGACATGTTCGCTATGATATAATTTAAGATTTATTCATATATAAATATTGGCATGGATTACTTCTACAATAACTCAGTATTTTTGAAGCTTGAAAATACTGATTATCTAGACTTTCAATGGATTAACAAAAAATATTTTCATTTGTGTTCTAAAGATAGACAAAAGTCGTATAGGTTTGGAATGACATGAAGGCAAGTAAATAATTTTTTCTGTGTGTGAACTATTCCTTTAAGAAAGGAAGACGAAGAATGACGACTCTCCAAATAAGACAACTCTAAAGTTGGTTTGAGTTCTGCAATGAAAAACACAGACATCAATGGTTTACATAAAATATGAACATGTAATCATACTGTTGTTGCATCAAAATGTGAGGTAAACAGGCAGGAGACAACATAAACATTTATTTTCTAAAAATAACTCACATCAATCTCAAAAGAATGATGCTCTCCTATGTCTCTGGCTTTACTCTTTTACTCTTAGTAAAAAAAAAATGATAACATGATGGAATCATGAACTTTACTTGTCTTAACCGTCTTTCCCTCTCTTCTGAAGAAGCTAAGAAAATCGCCTCACACAAGCAGGGTTCTGTGTTGTGGCGCGGGCACAATGAAGACACAAAGCTCAACATGTCTAGAAAAAATTCATACAAAACATTACTTTTAACAACTATCACTTCATCAGCCTCAAAATAATTAGGCTAGTCTTTATTACATAACGACGTTTCCTTTAGGAAACTACATTCAGTTTAACTGCGAAAAAGGAGATGACGAATTAACATGTAAATATGTTAATAACCCTCTCTTAACACCTCAAAAAATTTAAATATTGTAAAATCTTATGTAAATATGACATAAGACACTCACTGACGTTATATTAAAAGCACCTCTTCAGTTCAGTAAAAGAGACCGTTAAGACTATTTTTGAGGCGAAATCCGCGTCCGCGTATTTTTCAATATAAGCTCTTTTCAGAATATTTCCGCCTTTCATCTTAAGATACTACCGGACTCAAACATTGAATTTTGACTTTACATTTTTAATCTTTACTTACCATAAACCGTCTTTCACTCACACTGGCTTCCATCTGAAGACTGAGAAAATTGCGGCTTTTCGCACTGGTGTCGTCCGATGTTAACGTGACGTGCGTGCTCTCTTTCACGTCCGCGTTCCCAACCCAGCATCAAGCGGTCTCCCCAGCATTTGTGTAGAAAAAACAACCCAGCGTTTTTTAGTGTTGTGAATGACAATCAAATTAGGGAGAATGACTATCACCTAATTTGCAGTGCTTCATGGAAGTTGCTTGTTTTGATTCTCTGATTGTTGAAGATTTCTATGCAGGTAATATAGTTTTTCCATCAGGAATTATGCTGTCAAAAAATTTAAATAATGCAGATTAACAGCTTTAACATAAGCACATACCATAGATAATATTGTTAATATGCTAATTGATTTCAGCATACAAGCAAATTGTTGTTAGTTATTAACAGCATACATAAAGAATTTTGATAACAAGTCCATATGTACATACATTTTACTTTTCCAATGGTGACAATTACACAAAAGAATACTCTTATCAATAGATGCATAAAATGAGCAAAATTAATGTCTAACCACAAGCAAGTTAAGACCATCATATATCAGAGATGAAGTTTGTTTGATGCTCTAATCATGCTCATGCAACTTTATAATTTACATACGATTATAGTCACATTACATATCTTCTCCATAAGAACAATAACAAGAATTTCCTCTAATTGTCTTATGCAATTACCCATGACTTAATAGGGTGAGAAATATTATTTTTTAATTGTATTGTTTTCTCTGGGGAAACAAGTTGAGCATGATGTGGGGAAACAAGTTGAGCATGATGTTGCATATAATTACAAAATTCAAAAACATCTTATGAACTGTTAATGATACTCTTGCAAGAACACTTATCAGGAGGTTCATGAATAATTATTATATGCTTTACATCCACACTCTCAGAATGTTTTTTTTTAAATAAATCATATAAAAAATACCTTGAGTTACATTTCATAAAATGAATCCTGGATTACCACTGAAATTATGCTGACGATGTGGGTGAATGGCTTTGTAAAATGAATAAAATGTAGTGTGTATATATAGACCTCTCCCAGCTCCTCCTTGGCTGGTTGTCCCCCTTGTTCTTCCTGCCCTCACAAAGGCTCCACCCTGGCTCCTCCCTCCATCAGCTCTGCTCCATAACCCAAGCCCATTTTTATTTCACAAGCTGACCCTCCATCCCTCCCCCTTGTCCTCCGCTATTCATTATCTTTGTGCCAGCTATGAAACAGGAAGAAAGAAAAGTTTTAGGCAAACTTAATTATTGCAAACTGAAGGAGTGCAGATAGTTTCAGAAAACATACTCAGTTACAAACGTAACCTCGATTCCCTGAGATACGGGAACGAGTACTGCGTCTCCTAAGACGCTATGGGGAAAACTCCTTTTTCTCTGATGACTGAAGCTTATTCAATAACACAGTGTAACTGCACAGCCATTGGTTCGTGCAGTAAATTAAAAACGATCCAATGGCTCGGCAGTGGAGCTGCACAAGCCTATGGCGATGAAGCCCGCCAATATGGGCGGAGCCATCTGGCTATATAAGCGGGCATGTTGCCATAGGATTCTCAGGTTACTTCGGCTAAAGCGACGACTGAGTCATGCAGCTGTATAGCATGGCTAAGTATGCAGTACTCATTCCCGACACTCAGGGAACCGAGGTTACATTTGTAACCAATTTGTAACCGATACTTCACTCGTACTGCGTCTGCTAAGACGCTATGGGGAACCACTACAATCCCGCCATGCTATACTTAGAGGAACGACTCATACTTGCCTTAAGCACCACAAGGAGCTCCAGAGGATCAGTAATTTGCAGGGAAACCCTGCAGGAGGTACTAGGGTTAAACTCGTAGAGGTCAGCCCAGCCATAAGTAAATGTTCCAGGAATAAAACCTACAGACTCGACACTCTGTGAGAGCCAAGAGCACAGGTAGGCAAAGCCTGGGACTGGTTCTGCCCTGAGGCAAGACTGAGCCCATTAAGCAGAAAGGACCCTGTGCTCTGAACAGGGTGGAGAGCACCTTATGTACATAACTGTGCCTTGGTTTCAGGATGACCTTAGAGTCGTTGGGCCCGAATTCCAGGTAAGAGGGGCTCACAGAGAGCGCATGTAGATCTCCTATCCGCTTTACTGATGCTAGCGCCAGTAGCAGAACGGTTTTTATCGTTAGGGGACAAAAGTCAACAGATTGTAGTGGTTCAAAGGGAGGGCTCCTAAGAGCCCTCAGCACCGTGGACAGATCCCATGTAGGGACTGTGGAGGGGCGAGGCGGGTTAAGCCTCCTGGACCTCTTCAAGAAGCGAACAACCAGGTTGTTCCTGTCCACCGATTGGCCCGCTATAGGAGTGTGAAAAGCTGATATAGCTGCTACATAGACTTTGAGATTGGAAGGGGAACAGTCCTTTTCCAACAGCTCTTGTAGGAAGGACAATATCAGAGATATGTCGCATGAAGCTGGGTCTTTGTCACAGGTTGTGCACCAGGCGGAGAAGACTATTTAAGGGCATAGAGGCATCTCGTGGATGGTGCTCTAGCCTGAGATATTGTATTTAAAACACTCTTGGGAAGGCCTTCAGGCTCCCATCGAGAGGCCAGAGGTGCAGGGCCCACAGCTCGGGCTGGAGGTGCCAGAGACCATAAGACCTAGCATCTTCTGAAACGCTCCTCCGGTGGAGACCACTCCAATCCCAGCTCCTCTACAGCCTTTGACAGGATGTGGATGAGTTCGGCGTCCATGCCTGGCTTGGGCTCGCTGTGCTCCGTAGGCGGCAGGGGGGCGGGTCATTGATTGAGCCTGACAGCTCCTCTGCGACGGTGGCCGCCAATGACAAGCTGTCATCAAGCGCGTCAGACTCGCTCCTACCAAACGAGATTAGATCGTTCGCCGCTGCGGAGGGATGCTGGTCTGGCTGGGATAAGAGGACGGGGGAAGTCTCTATCTGAGGAGAGAGCAAGGCACGCGGGGTCAGGGCCGTGACCTTCAGTGACAGAAACGGGGCGGCATTGCAATAACACTGCAAAATTTGCTCTTTTAAAATCGCTCCTTTAGATTGCCGGATGGTGGCAGGGGATCTGGAAGACCAGCGCTGCTGCGGCGCTGTAGGCAGCTACGAGAAGCGGCAAGATTGGCCAAGCAGAGAGGCCTTGATCCGCTGCGAGGCGTTTCAATGGCAAAGCTTCAATCCCGTAGTCTCAGCGAAGATCGTCGTCATCGCTGAAGGAGAAGAAATCAGAGAATCCTATGGCGACATGCCCCCTTAAGCCAGGCTCACACTACAGGATTAAAAGACTAGCCGAATCACTGTGTTGCTCGCACTACGCAACAAGATTTGTTCTCATCTGTCATCGTCTTGTCATAGCTGCGTGCATACTACACAACACAATGCTAACGAGGTGCACACACTACAAAACATTCAGTGAAGAGGCGTTCCCGACCATCAGGGAAAATATGTTTTCTCACATAAATTCTTGCGAGACATTACAGCGATTATAGGCCATATATTCAAGCATGGACGATCAACTGGCCCTTCAATTGGTCTGTGCAGTTATTTTATATCCGAAAACAGCAGAAACCTACTACAAAGAGAATATAGCAGAAACAATGGCTTGGAAGACGTGGACAACAAGGACTGTCAGTACTGCAGAAAGAGTTGGAGGTAATTAAACAGTACAATGAAACGTGGTATTATATACACAATCTATGCATTTGTTACATTTATTTCTAGGTAGTTAATTTGATTAATTTGTGGCTTTTCGTGTTTGTTCATAAAGATGCATGATAAGAGTGTTTATACCATCTGCACTGTGATTGGCTAGATTAGTTCCAAGTTGTCATTGTGTCGCTCACATTATGAGATCGCGTGGCGATAATATCAAACAAGTTTGAATATATCGTAGCGTCCGTGATAGCTTGAGACAATTTCGGATCATGTTGCTGGCCTGCTCATACTGAACAAGCTTCGGCGACACAACGAGCACCGATTTGGTCACGATCTGGGGGTTTTGTCGCAGACTGTAGAAATCTGTCTGTGACAGTAAAATCCAGCCAAAAATCCTGTAGTGTGAGCCCGGCTTTACATAGCCAGCCATTGGTTCGTTTTTAATTTACTGCACTACCAATAGGTGCAGTACCCTGCGTTATTGAAAAGGCTTCAGTCGCGCGAGAAAATGCGTTTTTTTCCCCATAGCGTTTTAGCAGATGCAGTACAAGTGAAGTATCAAAAGGGATTGCAAAAATGTCACATCATTCTTTTGGTTTTCAGACACACATTTATTCACAATCTTAGTGTCTTCCAGTATTGAAGCTAATGCATAAAATCTGGGATCTCGATACATGAATATGACACTGTTTGTGTAAACATGTTGTGCTTGTAATATTTCAATAACTGGATCTTTAGCCCATTAGGCCAACTGCATATTTCAAGTCTTGCCAAAGTGTTTCTATTGGTTATTTGTTGTAATTCAGTCTAAACCACTTCAAAACATTCATTTTGTTTTAATTCCAATATTGTTGCCATTAATTATTTTCTATTGGGTCATTGTTTGGCTGCATAGCTCAACCAAGCTTTAGCTCAAAAAGGTTGCAAATTTAACATTCAGTGACAGTGCGGCACTTGCTGTGTTCTAGATTTCACAAGTCAAAAAGAAATGCTTGAATGTCACTTTTTGTCACCAGAGACTTTCAAGGAATGTGTAGAAATACAGCAGTATGTAGCATGACTCCTCACCTAGAACGAAGACTGTTTTCTGCTCCAGCACAACCATTGGCTGCTATTGTCATTATGAATAATGTTGCATTGATCTCAGTGCACTCTTGAAGTATGCTCCACGCATTAATGAAATTCGCAGCTCCATTCATGACAGGATCCAGTACAAACAGCTTCAAGATGAAAGTCGCAGTATCACTCAAAGCAAATTCTCTTTGGTTTTCAACATGCGTCTACGTTTAAAAACATCAGAAACAAAGCGAATGGTCATGGAGAAGCATGCAGAGGCATGCAATATCTGTTATCACTTTACAAATGTGTATTATATAATGTGCAGGATCACACAAAATTAGCACTGTAATCATAAAAAAAATCCCTTTGAGACCTCTGTAAATCTTCACAACTGTGTGAGGGTGTTTTTTTACTTCAAGCACTTTGTCCCAGGGGTTGATTTTAAAACTAACAATTTTTCTTTTTTTTTCTTTTTCTTTTTGTTAAATGTAGAGCACATTAAAACAGTTTTTGTCTAAAACTTTATTGTCATTTGCTTTTGCTTCATTTACTTTTTTTACACATTGTTCGAACTGTCATACCTATTTCACAATTTGGAAAAATTTGTGGCAAATCCCCATGAATTAGTATGATTTGATTAGTATAATAACATATGACTTTTAGAAAAATGTAAGTACAAATTAATAAGAATTTTCCACCAATTCACTGAAATGTTAAATGTCACTTGACATCAAAATATTTTTATTGTCCAGTCAATGTTTTATTTAATTTTTTTATTATTTATAAAAAACCCCAGTCCAAATTAATTTACGACTTAGAAGGGACAACAATTAAAATACATTAAATACTAATTTATAATAATTATATAAAAAAATCTCTTAAATTACATAATGAAATTGTAAAATTCCAGAAGATTTGGGGTGAATTAAATAGAAATATAGATCAGGGTTGTTGCACATTCCAAAATTATTATTATTTTTTGTTACATTTTAAGGCATCTTGAGATCCCGGCCCCCTGAACCAATGTGTTAAAATGGGTGGGCCTGAGAAAGCAAGAAATATGAAAAGGAAAGTCAAAGGTTGAACAATTATTCACAAAAAGTCCTGGAATTAACATTGAGCAAGTAAATAGGGTCCATTCTGATTTCATGTGGGTCACAGTAGACTTTGGGCCCACCCAAACATTTAAACATACCTACACCTATGTAACTTGAGTGTATTCTCACCTGTCACAAAGGGAGGGCTTTCACACCAGCAGCTGTAATATGACATGCAGGAGGGAAACTCTCCACTGCTATCCTTCGCAGGGGGACTGTCTCATTTGCTTGAGGCTGCTGCCGCTAAGGTTCTCTGACAATAAAGCAATGTTACAGCCCACACAGCTCCACCCCCCACACACTTTACACTCCTTCTTCGCGACTGGACCCGCCACTCAAATTAATCAGCCTGAAAGAGCATCATCCCCAGCAACTGCCTACACGCAAGTAGACAGATTATCCAGACACTTCTCTGCTGCCCGTCCAGCCCAACTCATCATTAGTCCCAGCAGACACAGCTGCGGCCGAGAGCTTCACCTGCCAATCAGGTGCACCTGTCCAAACACCGCTGCCAGTCACTCACAACTCATGGTGCGAACACACCCCCACAGTTCACAATGTTCACTTTGACATTCTTTGCTGATTTGGTCTGAGATTTTGCAGAGGATGACAAAGTAATGGCTAAATAAATAAATGTCTGGAAAGTGACAGATAAAATATTTAGCATATTTATGAGTAATATGCATTGAGAGGTTTTTAAACATCTTACAAAAAGGTCATTAAATATCATGTTGCTCAATGTCATATGCTTACAGCGTGGCCCCATCCATGAAACTTGTTCTGTGCCAATAGGTGTGTCTTTTAAATGACACTGAGCTGTAATAGTCAGGTTTCTGGTAAATCATAGTACCCCTGTTCTGTTAAAGTGTTTTTCTTATGCTTGGAGCAGAAGGCAATGTGCCCTGACCTTATTATATATATAATATATATATATAATATATTGTGGCCGGGTGGAATGATCACGCAACCAGGAAAGCTTGGTGGTAGGCCCCCGGAGGGTGGATTTATTAAAGTGACTACGTGAATGGTGGGTGTGCTCTTGCTCGTTGATGTCCTCTCGGTCGTGTCCAGGTGCGGGTGAATCCGTGCCGTGCTCGTGGCGGGGCTGATCGGTTATTCGGTGCGTTCTGGAACGGAATAGAGAGAGTGTTAGTCTGCTGTCTCATGGAGAGGCTTCTCACCCGTCGTCGGTGAGCACGCTGCTTATCTGCCGGCGGGTTGACGAGCCCCAGGTGTGGCTGATCAGCCCTTAGTGCTCGTGAGCAGGTGCTCCTCGTGAGTTTCCAGGGCAACGCTGATGTGGAGCCGGAACGCTCGTCACCCCCTCCCCCCCAAGCGTTGTCCTGGGTCTAGTCGAAAAAAATGGTGTTAGTAGGGGAGACACAAGGGGTGGGTGGGGAGTGACCCCCGACAGACCTGCAAAAGCTGACCAAATCCGTGAGAGGCCGTCGGCGTTGGAGTTGGCCACTCCGGCCCGATGTTGCAGTGGAAGTCCTGGAGCGCAAGGAACCACCTCGTCACTCTGGCGTTCGTGTCTTTGGCCCGGGCCATCCACTGGAGGGGCGCGTGTTCCGTAACGAGTGTGAACTTATGGCCCACCGATCAGTGTACGTTTGAGGCCAGACGTTCCTTTCCTCCCACTGCCGTGTCTTGCGCCGTGTTGTTTTCCTTCGCTAAGGCTCGTCAATAGTTCGGGGTCAGCTCCATGCTGATCATACGTGGAGTACGGCTCCCTCCGCCGGTGTCGGAGGCATCCATCTGCAGCAGGAAGGGACAGCTGAAGTCCGGGGCTCGCAGAACCGGCTCCGAGGTAAGCGCTGTCTTTACCTTCCGGAAGGCGTCTTCCGCCTCAGGTGTCCAGCACACCTTCTCTGGCTGCCCCTTCCTGGTCAGGTCTGTCAGGGGGGCGGCTAAGGAGGAGAAGTTAGGGATGAAACAGCGATAGTACCCCGCCAACCCCAAGAAGGCTCGTACCTGGGACTTTGTGCTGGGTTTTGGGGTGGACCGGACTGCTTCCACTTTTCTTTCCTGGGGCTTGACGAGGCCCCGTCCGACCTGGAAGCCCAGGTACTTTGCTTCAAACAGGCCCAGGTGACATTTGCGGGGGTTGGCGGTTAGCCCAGCCCTGCGTAGCTCCATCAGCACCCTCCGCAGACGGTCTAGGTCAGATACGCTGCCGCTTAGGACTGGTGGGGCCGCAGCAAGACGTCCATCATGCGCTGGGGGTGCTGAAGGCTTTTTTGGGTTTGGCAGTTTCGGAGAGGGACACCTGCCAGTAACCTTTTGTGAGGTCAAGGGTGAAGATGTACCGGGCCCTTCCCAGGCGATCCAGGAGCTCATCCACCCGCGGCATTGGGTAGCCGTCGAACTCCGAGACTTCGTTAAGGCGGCGGAAATCATTGCAGAAGCAGAGGGTGCCATCTGGTTTTGGTACATGACGATAGAGCTGGACCAAGGGCTGTTAGATGGTTCAATCACCCCTAACTTCAGCATCTGTTGGATTTCCTCCTCAATAGCCTGCCGACGAGCCTCTGGGACTCGGTAGGGCCGTTGCCTGACGATGGTTCCTGGTGGTGTGTGGATCTCGTGATGGAGGACCTGGGTCCGCCCGGGGATTGGGGAGAATACATTGGGGAACTGGCCGACCAGGTGATGCAGCTCGGCCTTCTGAGCTGCCGCCAGCTGTGGGTTGACGTCGAAGATCACCGTCTCCACGGTGGCGAGGGCGGCGAGCAGGTCTCTTGTCCCCACCCATTTCTTCAGCAGGTTAATGTGATATAGCTGGTCTGCCTTCCGCCGTCTCTGCTGGCGCATACGGTAAGTAACGGGACCGATTTTCTCCGTGACAGTATACGAACTAGCAGGCCAAATTGGGGACAAGGACCATCACTCGGTCCCCCGGCTGGAATTCTCGAGGCAGGTCGGCTCGGTTGTAATGTCGCTGCTGCGCCTGCTGAGCCTTGGTGAGGTGCTCCCGGACTAATGGCATGACCCGGTTGATTTTTTCCCTCATTTCTTTCACATGTTCGATTACGGAGCGGTGGAGTGCGGGCTGTTGCTCCCACGCTTCTCTTGCCACATCCAGCAGCCCCCGGGGCTGGCGTCCGAAGAGCAGCTCGAAAGGGGTGAAACCGGTTGAGGCCTGAGGTACCTTCCGTATACCGAACAGGACATATGGCAGCATGAGTGCACAGGTCCGCCATTAGCCGGGACATGAAGGGGGTCCCCTGGTCGGTCAGTATCTCTGCGGGGATGCCCACCCGGCTACAGAGCAGGAAGAGCTCGTGGGTGATGGCCTTGGCGGTAGCCTTTCGAAGGGGCACTGCTTCTGGGTATCGGGTGGCATAGTCGACGATGACCAGGATGTGTTCGTGACCCCGGGCAGACTTAGGCAACGGCCACACAATGTCCATCCCGATGCGCTCGAAGGGCACCTCGATGATGTAAGGGAAATCCATTGCTGACTAGGGTTGAGGCGTCCTCGGGGACGTTTTCTGGCAGGTAGCGCAGGACTGACAGAAACGTTTAATTTCAGCCTCCAGTCCCGGCCAGTGGAAGTGGTCACGAATCCGTTGGGTGGTGTTGGCCACTTCAAGGTGGCCGGCAAGCGGGTGCGAGTGTGCCAACTCCAGCACCGTCCATCAGTCCTTCGTCCCGCACACACCACTAGTGGTCTTTTTCTTGTCCATAGGGCACCACCAATAGGGGTCGCTCCCCTTCGCTGTGCGACACAGTAGAGCAGGCCATTTTGGATGATGAAATGCGGGAGAGGATGGGGTCCCGGTTGTGTCTCCTTTCCCTCTATCATGCGCACTTGCGTCCAGCAGTGCTTTAGATGGTTGTCCTCACGCTGTTCCTTGGTGAACGAACCGCCTCCTGTCACCTGCTGAGATAGATCAAGGAAGAGGTTAGAATGATGTCTCCCACTGTCCGAGGTGAGCCAGACGGGGCGCTGACGGGCTCCTCTCGCCAGCCTCTTCCCACGGCGACTCCCTCTGGTGCTGAAAGGCTGTACGGCAGCGACAAGCAGGCGGTCCAGCCCTAGCCAATCCCTCCCGAGAAGGACAGGGACCGGCAGATCCTTTACTACCCCCACTTCCTCTCGTCCTTCCGCCGGCCAAGTCCCAGGGCCCCTAGAAGTCAACTCTCACTCTCCGGGCCGGTACGTATCGCGTGTCTCCGTGCACTCACGTGATCAGGAGAGAAGCTTTGGTACTGTACGAGGCTGACTGCACTGCCGGAGTCCAGTAGAGCTGAGAACGGGCGGCCATTGATTTTTACTTCCGCATCTGGAGCCCCTACGGGCAGCTCACGGTGCACGATACAGCCTGCCAGCCACGTCCGTACAGGAGGTGTTGGTACCTCTGTTGGCATGGGCTCGTCCCTCGGCTCCTGGACCACCCTCCGGGGAAACGGTGGAGCTCACTCCCCAGCATCCCGGTGTTGGGCCCGCACCGGCATCTCCACGGCCTCGAGCTCCCCCCCCACCAAAACCCCTTCGGCAATGGTGGCGGGGTTTCCTCATTCCAACCACCTGGCGGTAGGTCCTCGGAAGAGCCCGGAGGAACCGGTCGATAACGACGCGCTCCATTACCTGGGCCACTGTGAGATCTCCATCCAAAAACTAATGTTGAGTGAGGCGGAACAATTCGGCAGCTTGGGCTCGGGCGGGGAGGCGGGTTTTGTACTCCCAGTCGTGGAAGTACTGATCTCCTTTTTTAGTTCACTGTAGTTGTCTGCCATCGCGGATGGTAGGACGAAGTAGGCTCGTTGCACCTAACCCGTGAGAAGGGGCGCCAGCAGCCGTGCCCAGTCTTCCCTCCCCCAGCCCTCCTGGGTCGCTTTCTGCCCCTCAGAGGTCTCCCCACGGCCCTAGAAACTGCGGAGCGGCTATTCAATCACGTCTTCCGATATTATTGACTTCCGGAAGACATTGTCTCCGACCGGGGGCCGCAGTTTATCTCCAAGGTATGGAATGCCTTCTTCAGACTCCTAGGTGTGACTGTAAGCCTCTCGTCCGGATACCACCCCCAATCAAATGGACAAACGGAGAAGATGATTCAGGAGGTGGGACGATTTCTGCAAACCTTCTGCCGTGGCCACCAGGATTCCTGGAACCAGTTTCTGGGCTGGGCCGAGTACGCCCAGAATTCCCTGCGCCAGCCTTCTACTGGTCTCACTCCCTTCCACTGCGTGCTTGGGTTCCAGCCGCCACTGTTCCCCTGTTCCGGGGAGCCTTCTGATGTTCCGGCAGTAGACTAATTGTTACGGGAAAGCGAGAGGGTCTGGGACGCTGCCCACCGCCATCTCCAACGGGCAGTGCGCAGCTCGAACGACGGGCCATTCGCAGACAGGCCTGAACGACCCCACCTCATGAACCAGGGCACTGAAGTAATGGCTTTCGACTATCGTGGCACATTCTTACTGCGGCCTGCCCTCTTACAAAGCTCAAGGTACCCCAGACTTTTGGGCCCTTCACCATCCGAGCAAGTAAACCGGTCCACTTATAACTCCAACTGCCACCTCCGCTCACAATCATAATTCATCCCACGTTTCACATATGTCTGCTTAAACCTCACCATGAACCTGTCTCTCTCCACACAGAGCCTGGCCAGACGGAGGAACCACCTCTTCCCTTGATCAGGGATGAAGGATCCGTCTACAAGGTGAAGAGAATTCTGCAGTCCCGGCGCCGTGGTGATCAGCTGGAATACCTCGTGGACTGGGAAGAATACGGACCCGAGGAATGCTCATGGGTACCTAGGACCAATGTACTAGACCCCGCCTTAATGTCAGAGTTCCAAGCTGCCCATCCTGATCAGCCGGCACCTCAGGGCAAAGGTAGACCACCACGACGTCGGGGTTTTCGGCCCTCAGGAGCGGGCCATGGAGGGGGGGTACTGTAACAGATCGTCCAGGCTCCACCACCACCCAATCACAAAGATCCCTCTCACCTGAGTTCTGAGCAACTGCACCTGTCACCAATCAAGCACCTAATTACCAGCCTGCATAAAACCATAGGCCCCTGCCTCACAACCCTACTTTCCGGTCTCGAATACACGTAAGGACTCAATGACTTTTGCGACTGAGTACCTTTGAACTTCTTGCATTACATTACCTCCTGTGTTCTCCGAGTGTCTCCTCGTCTCCAGTCCAGTCAGTCAAGTCACTTTATTTATATAGCCTAACACTTTATACAATACAGATTGCTTCAAAGCAGCTACAAAATAGTAACAATGTGTGTCAATAATGCAAAATGACAATAGTAAACTAATTTTTCAGTTAAAGGCAGTTCATCGTTGAATTCAGTGATGTCGTCATCCAGCTTAGTTCAGTTTAAATAATATCTTTGCAATCAGGTCAACGATATCGCTGGAAATGAAGTTTCCCCAACTAAGCAAGCCAAAGGCAAAAGTGGCAAGGAACCAAAACTCCATCAATGACAGAAATGGAGAAAAAAACCTTTTCGTAGATTTTTTTCTAGTCCTGCATTAAATTATATTTTGACCTCACCATCGGGGACAGACACAGTCTTTATAGATTGTACAGCACAAATACTTCTATCATTTAAAGCGGGTAGAACAAAAGTCATCAGGGTAGTTATTTGAGATTTGACTTACTAGTTATATGGTGCGTAGCGTCCTGGAGATGTTTTCCGACATGAGCTCCGCTCCGACTCTGTTGGGATGCAGGCCATCAGCGCGAAAAGCCTAGGACGCTCCCAGAAAAGATTCCCGTTATTAACAAAGAGCAGTTTCTGTTCTTTTCACCATGACAATAACCATTCATTTAAAGCTAAAAGCCTACTGAACTTTTCATGTCCTCTTCGATACGTGGGAAGCGGTCCTGACATGATGATCGTCGTCGCGGGCGATGTGCTGCGTACTGTCTTGATCAGGCTCCTGAAGTCCCTCTTTAGTGTCTCCGTCTGCCGCAGCTTGGTGTCGTTAGCCCCCGCGTGAAGCACGACCGCTCCGGGGCTCTCGTCACCCTTCAGGATCGCGGGTATCTGCGCAGAAACATTGAGAACACGAGCACCAGGGAAATAGTGAGTGTGCATTTTACCTTCAGCTAACGTAGCATGGATGTGCCATACGATGGAGTCTCTGATGATCACATCGTCGCGTTCCGTCTCGTGGAGGGGAGCGTAGCGGTTCCGGGTGGAGATCTCGAAGTCCGGAGGCGGCGGAGGGGGAGAGGTCGTCGCCCGGGCCCTGGCTCGCGTCTTCCGCTGCGGCTGCACCCAGGGTCCGTAGTGTCCCGGCGCCGGAGTGAAGGACATCTGGGAAGATCGCGTCCTGGGTGCTCCGGGCCTGTGCAGAGAAACACACGGAGTAGAGGTGGTGGGAGAGTTAGCAGCTGGCTGTATACTTACCTCGGACTTGTGTGCGTCAGCCTGGGATGTTTCCAGCGCTTCTCTCCGCTGTCTCAGCTGGGTCTGCTTCACCACCAGGTCCCAGATCTGCTTCTCCACGGCCTCCAGCTCAACCTGCACCGAATGCATCTCGAACGTGACCTCACCTGCACTCAAAGGTAGACACAAATCCGCCATTAAAGCAAGTAACAGTGAGTAAAACAATGGTAGTGTGTGAACAGAGTATTAGCAATGTAAGCAAGATTAGCGGCAACCACGCTGGCGATGTTAGCGGGCTATATGCTAATCGCGGACAGCTTTTGTGTGAATCGTAAAGTCAAAAAAAGAAGTAGTGATAACAAGGCGCTCTGGTTGTTTTTGTTGTAGAATACGATAGGGGATATATTTACACGTTATAAAAACGGAAATGATGGTGTATAAAACTGATTTTAAGATAAAAAATAGACGATAAAGAAATAACTTGACTGAGCTCAAACTCAAACCACCATGTCCAACGACCTCGACTTTTATAGCAGTCCAATAAAGTTCGAACCAAGTGTCTCCTGTTCCTCCTTGTTCCCGGATCGCTGAGGTGTGTGCTTCCCCCGGATACCTTCCAGCCTCAATCAAGCAAAAGACTCGGATTACTCCACTCTCCATATCCTCTGCACTCTCACAGACCTTTCCCTTACCCTCACTTCCTCCGGACTCAACAGCAGTACTCACTGTGACCAAATAAACTGTTTTGTATAAAACTAACCTGTTGTGTCAGACCTCTTCCGTAACAGAACCACTATATAATGCGTTTATAATACTATATAATAGCCTATTACAGTATATATTAGGCTATTTAGCCCCCCCCCCCCCCCCCCCCCCCCGTTCAGCCGTCATAGCGAGATATTTTCCTCACGTAACCGATCCGTGGTGTAAAAAAGGTTGGAGACCCCTGGTCTAGAGTGTCTGTACAGTGCGCACATATTTATGCTTAGTTTATTTTTTATAAATCCCGATATGTGCGTGGAAAATTTATACATCAGGCCCCAAGAGAATGTAGAACCACAAACACATAAAACTCAACTCAATCCAGGACGAAGATCAGACAGAAACTGAGGGCATATATTATGAATGTAAATGAGAAGCAAAACATGGGAGCATGGGTGCACACAGATAATAATCAAAATACCCGTGTTTTGAATTCGAAGTTGCAGATTAATAGTTACAAATGTGTTAAATTACATTCACATTAACAAAATGACAGACACAAAAGTGTACGCAGGGGCGGACTTAACCAATAAGCGAGGTAAGCGGCCGCTTCATTGGCACCCCAGCCCCACCCCCGGTTCTGCTCTCTCGCATCTGCATGTACAAGTGCTCAAGTAAGTTTTGCTACAGGAATATCATGAAAGGAGTAGCAAAAGTCAAAGTGCTAGGATTTGAAGTTTTACTGCCAGATTTGAGAGGTTGTACGTACTGACTTGTGGCTGTACAGCGAAACTGAAGTAAAGTGCAAAAGTACATATGTCATACACAACTTCCCTCAAAGTTGGAAGTGGAACACACTTCAAAATGGCAGCGGGGATTCCCCCGAGGGGAAGTGCTTAGGGAAGTTTGCGAGTGCGTGTCTAAAAGTGGAACGCAGCCAGAGTTGTTGTCAGTTCATGTAGTGTGTGACCCCCTATTGCGGCTCATTTACGTAGTGTGAACACCACAACAACTTCAAGACAGAGAGCAAGTTATGTAGTCTAAACAGCACAGCGATCTGCCGACGTTTTACGTCATGTAGTGTGAACTAGGCTTAAAGAAAACTAGGTCAAGGGAAACACAAAGAAAACAACTGAAATGTAACAGTAACAACATTGCATGATCAGGATATAAATAAGGTTACCAATACATTCACCAATACACAGCCTTTTTTGTACCTCGGCCTAACATGTCCCTCTTTCACAGCCTAGGCGGCCTTCCTCGTACCCCAGTCTAACATGCCATTTTTTCACGGCCTATGTGGCAGTCTTTCACGGCCAATGCAGCCTTTTCACAACACTTTAGGCAAAACAATATAATGATTCCCTCTGTTTAATGATTTTAACCCCTATGACAATGACTGTATTATTTCATTAATATTAATCTTATTTCTTTGCCTAAATGTTCTAGAAACTTCTACTAAGAAACACTCTTAACTGGTGGGTATCAATTTTCCCCTCTCAATTCTTTGGGGGTAGGCTCCACCCCTGCCTTTATCTTCAGGCAGGAACAGTAAGCATCTGCAACCCTCCAGATTCGGACTATGGACGGGGCCTACGCCAAAGTACTTTATCATATCATCTATTCGCAACCAATTTGCATATTACTTGTTAAATAAATCTTATTCAGACGCTCTCTTGCCTCACGACTTTCTGGTAGAACCTCCATTTCCGATACATTGCGGGGTGGTGGTGGTGATGTAGCGCGAACCTGCTTTTCGATTGGGTTGATGTCAGGTAAATTTGGAGGCCAAAGCATTAACAGAAATTCACCATCATGTTCCTCTAACCACTCCTTGATGATTCTGGCAGTGTGGCATGGCACATTATCCTGCTGGTAATGGCCATCACTGGCAAGGAACACAGTTGCCATTAATGGGTGCACTTGGTCTGTAATGATGTTCAGATACCTGATAGCAGGATTGTACTGTTGGGATAGTGGGGCCTAAAGTATCCCAAGAAAACTTTGTCCACAGCATAACACCACCGCCTCTGGCCTGTGTCCACCCAACAGTGCTTCCAGGTGCCATAAACTCTCAAGTCAAGTGAATTCAAGTCACCTTTATTTATATAGCGCTTTATACAATATAGATTGTGTCCAAGCGGCTTGACAGTGTCAAAGAGGAAAATAGTTTGTCAATAATGCAAGAGGACAATAACAAAGTACATTTTTCAGTTAAAGTCAGTTCATTGACGATTCAGTGATGTCATCATCCAGTTCAGCTCTCTTCCAATAGTGTCTGTGTCTAACTGCACATTTTAGAGTGGCCTTTTATTGTGGCCAGCCTAAGGCACACCTGTGCAATAATCATGCTGTCGAATCAGCATCTTGATATGCCACACATGTGAGGTGGATGGATTATCTCGGCAAAGGAGAAGTGCTCACTAACACAGATTTAGACAGATTTCTGAACAATATTTGAGAGAAATAGGCCTTTTGTGTACATAGAAAAGGTCTTAGATCTTTGAGTTCAGCTCATGAAAAATAGGGGCAAAAACAAAAGTGTTGCATTTATAATTTTGTTCAGTGTATATATATATATATATCAGGTTGCAACATATATCTATTTGTTAACTTCACATTGTGTGCGTTCTAACTAGAGTTATGCCAGTCGTCATGGTAGCCCAGGCACACATAGTCATAGACCACTAGTGTTAAGCCGGTCAGCATGGTAGCCAAGGCACATGTAGCCTATAGGCCACTAGTGTTAAGCCGGTCGGCACAATAGCCCAGGCACACATAGATAGTAATACATGCAGTTCACGGTGTCATGTCTATCCTGTCCTGTTTTCATTCTTTCCATACATAGATATATTAATGTCCGCTAATGCAGCAGTTTGTATCTTACACTCAGCGGTGTGCATTTATATTGGCTTGCATTGTCCATTTCTTTGCTTCCTGCTTTGTTGGGGGGTTATTGTATATATGTTATATGTGCAGCAGCAGTATTTCTTACATACTCACAGCAGCATGTCTGTGGATGTACTGGCAGTAGAAAGTCTCTGTACTTGCTCTGCTGCAGCAGCAGCATATAGCAGATCTATTCCACCAATACCAAACACACTAACATTACCATGCATAATACCATGCTAAACACTCCAATAGTTGTCATGACAGAAATGCAAAGTTCTGTTATGAAACTCTAGATGGTGCAGGCCGATAGGTTCTAACTCAATCTGATATAATCACATCATTACTCACATTGCGCAGCTGACTGATTTCTTTTCACATCTGCAGCCAATGAGCTTGCTGTTCAACATTCAAATACTTGGCTAGTGCATCAGAAACCCTCCAACTTCCCCAGCTCCAGCTCTATAGATATGCTACGGGTTGATTTCATGTATGCTATATGGGGTTATTTTATATATGTTATATGTGCACCAGCAGTATGTCTTACATGCTCACAGCAGCATGTCTGTGGATATATTGGCAGTAGCAAGTCTCGGTACATGCTCTGCCGCAGCAGTGTGGGAGATCTATTCCACCAAGACCAAACACTTTAACATCGCCATGTATATTACCATGCTAAACTCTCAGAGAGTTGTCATGACAGAACTGATGATATGTGGATGTTATGGTATATTATGTTGCACTAATGCTATGGTGTAAATTTACCAAATAACACATAACTTTACTCACTTTAAAACTTACTTTATTTATCTGATTAAATAATGTGTGGTATTTATAAAATAATTTATCAACAGCAAAAATATATATATATTATATATATATATATATATGTGGCCTATTTTCTTTTCTTTATAGTTCTTTATATGTATTATTAAATTAAATTATTTCTGTTTGCCAGTGCCAGGTCCAACTGTTGTAAACAGATTAGGTAGGTTCAAACTCAGAACATTGTGTTTATCATCCTAATCTATAGAATTATTCTCATAATGAGGCCATGAACAGTGTACTCGATTTATTCCTGGCTACCCTCAAAGTGCAAGGCTGTCATGAGCTGCTTCTCTGTTTATATCTCTAAGCAGGGGCTACAAAGCTGCCATTAGAAGGTGATTGAGTGAGACCCCCAGCCTGCCTCCCATCACCTTGTGTATTCATGCTGTAGTGTGCAGAGGTCACCATTCCAACCTGAAATCATCTTTATGGCCTCCTGCATGCTGTGGCTGTCAATAAAGTTCACTTTGAGTCCACTGTATTGGGACACTTTCATGAGTTTAACCCTTAAAATGGTTCTTGGTGATGACTGATGTAGTGGACAACTCTTACAGCATTATCTAGAAGCCTTTCCTAGGTCAGATGCTTTCCTGTGATGCAAAGTAAAGATTATAGAAATGGTTTCCAATCTAGAACATTTTCTACAGTTTTTCTAAATTTACCTGTTATTTACATCGCTGTCAAATTTCTAATTGGACCAAAATCCAATTCAAATTGGTGAATTTCAAAATGTTTCAGGAAAATGAAAAACAAATTCACTATGACATTTTCTGTTACATATGAGAGACTGTTTGAATATTGCTTCAGCTTGCTTGGCTGTAAAGTTGATGAAAATGTTATGTTATGTTTTGTCATTGTCATGTATTGGTGTGTCATTGTCATGTATTGGTAATCAAACACACATAAAGGAATTATATTAACACTCTTTAATAACAAAACCAAAATACAAAGGAGATTCACAGGAGCATAATACCTACCCTAACCACACAACTCAAAGATAAGAACCAAGAAGGGACTGAACTAAACAGGGGGTATAAATACAATAGGGCTAAATGAGGAACTTAACATGCCATAAGTGTAAATCAAATAACCATAGTAAAATACAAGGGAAACCAAAGAGGTAGAAACATAAACTCAAGACCGAAATGAGAACTAAACTAACCATAACTCTGACAGCCATGCCATTTACATTTCACCATTACTTTTTGGAAAAAGTATCTTGTTACTGTAAAACTACACTTTTGAAAACAGCTGAGCTACTAGCATATAACAGCATTATGACTTATAGTTATATAAGGAAGGCAAAAATGTCCAATGCATGCCATCTGAGTAATTTTTGTGCCATTAAATTGTGCCATTGTGCTCGGTTTAGAGTGTTAAAATAAAACTTGAATGTTGTTTTTGAATACTTTTTTAACTTAACATTCATTGTGGCTATTTTAATGGTTTATACAGAGTTTAACAAATCTTATTATACATAAACCTTTCATTGTAGTTCCATTTAAATATAATCTTTTCACTTTTTTGTGTGATTTATTGCAAAGCAGTCCGCAACTGATTGCTACAAAATGTTCCTCTAATTATCTATTCAAATTATAAATAAACAACCATTCAAAAGTTTCTGATGTTTTTAAAAGAACTCTCTTATTCTCACTAAGGCTGCATTTATTTTATAAAAAATACAATAAAAACAGTAAAATACAATAAAAGTGGGTTCAAAAATTGTGAACCATGGGTTTTGAACACTATATATATTAAGAGACAGCTATCACAAGGTCTATTGTCGGTACACTGGTACATTGGAAAAATATGATTTCTTGAAATTCCAGCTGTAACGTTTTCAAATGAAATGAAAGTGGCAGCCATCTTATATAGTATATGTATATACTATATGCATAGTATATATTTTATCTTATTTTGTGTTGATTATGTAGTTTTAGAAATGTTATACTCTTCATCATCTTTTTAATAACAGCACAAATATATAATTTAAAAATCAGCACAATATGTTTGCACAGACTACGTAAGAGCAAAGTTTTTTTTTTTTTATCAAAATCTCAAAGAAAAATCTCCTCTACTTTCCTTTTCCCTTTGTCGGCTAAGACATCCCTCAGCTGAATAATGTCTCAACAGTTATGACAGCAAGGGTCATTTTGTGTCAGTACGATCTGAGAGGCCTTTTTGTTTTCATTTCAAACAGAAGAACCGCTCAAACTAGTGTATTTCATCTTGTTCGCACTAAAAGCCTTTGATGAATATCTAAGTGGTGTCTGGAGCCACAGGGCTTTTGACCAACCTGCAGCTTCATTGATATCCATCTTGCTGCCAGTCGCAGTACAGGAATGGAAAGAGAAGCACTCTGCCATGGAGAGCTGGGAAATGGCAGTCGCTTATCCCCTCACTCCATTATTCAATAGTCAAGTCAAGTCAAGTCACCTTTATTTATATAGTGCTTTTAACAATTCAGATTGTGTCAAAGCAACTGTACAGTTTTATTTAGGAAAATAGTGTCAATAATGCAAAATGACAATAGTAAACACTCATTTTTCAGTTAAAGACAGTTCATCATTGAATTCAGTGATGTCAACATCCAGCTCAGTTTAAATAATATCTTTGCAATCATGTCAACGATAACGCTGGAAATGAAGTGTCCCCAACTAAGCAAGCCAGAGGCGACAGCGGCAAGGAACCAAAACTCCATCGGTGACAGAATGGAGAAAAAACCTTGGGAGAAACCAGGCTCAGTCGGGGGGCCAGTTCTCCTCTGACCAGACGAACCAGCAGTACGGAAAAATCAATTTAAGACGTAATAAAACAGACGATGAATAATATTAACAGCAATTATTATATGATGCAATCAAACTTATAGCAAAATTTGGTAGTTTATGTTGTTTTAGGGTTGGCATCATCTGAGGTCCTCTAAGGGTGGCATCATCTCTTCTCAGGTGTTCTGGATCCAGACTGAAGCTTGTGTAAATCCTAGTTACATCCCGTGGCAAAAAACAGAGAAACAAATACAAACATAATTAGCGTAGCTGCTGTTCCAACCAAGCAAAAATTATTTGTTCAACCCAAACTAAAGAATAATAATGTGCATTGATTAGATATAACTGCAGTACAAGATTATGAGATGCATTTATTTGAATGCTTGGCCAAAGAGGTGTGTCTTTTAATCTAGATTTAAACAGATAGAGTGTGTCTGAACCCCGAACGGTATCAGGTAGGCTATTCCAGAGTTTGGGAGCCAATGCGAAAAAGCTCTACCTCCTTTAGTGCACTTTGCTATCCTAGGTACTACCAAAAGTCCAGAATTTTGCGACCTTAGGGAGCGTGATTGATTGTAGCGTGGTAGAAGACTAGTTCGGTACGCAGGAGCTAAACACCATTAAGGGCCTTATAGGCAAGTAAATATTTGTAACTGCTACGGAACTTAACAGGTAGCCAGTGCAGGGACTGTAAAATTTGGGTAATATGATCATATTTTCTTGACCTGGTAAGGACTCTAGCCGCTGCATTTTGGACTATCTGTAGCTTGTTTATTGAAGATGCAGGGCAACCACCAACAGTGCATTACAATAGTCCAGTCTAAAGACCATGAATGCACAAACTAGCTTTTCTGCATCAGAAACACGTATCATGTTTCGTAACTTGGCAATGTTTCTAAGATGGAAGAAAGCTGTTTTTGTAACATGGGAAATATGATTTTCAAAAGTTAAGTTGCTGTCTAATATAACACCCAGTTTTTTGACTGTAGAGGAAGTAACCGTACATTCGTCTATTTGCAAATTGTAATCCACGAGATTCGGAGTACTGTCTTTTGGTCCAATAAGTAATATCTCTGTCTTATCAGAATTTAATAAGAAGTCATCCAATCCTTTACATTTTTAACACACTCTGTTAGCTTAGATAATTTAGAAGTTTCATCTGGTCTTGTTGAGATATATAGTTGAGTATCATCGGCATAACAATGGAAACTAATCCCATATTTTCTAGTAATATTGCCAAGGGGCAACATGTATTTTGAAAATAGCAGAGGAGCTAGGACAGATCCTTTTGGCACTCCATATTTTACTGGTGATAATTGAGAGGACTCCCCATTTAAATGAACAAGGTGGTAGCGATCGGACAGGTAGGATCTAAACCATCTTAAAGCCTGCCCTTGATACCTGTATAGTTTTGTAATCGATATATGAGTATGTCATGATCTATAGTGTCGAACGCAGCACTAAGATCAAGTAAAACTAGCAATGAGATGCAGCCTTGGTCTGACGCAAAAAGCAAGTAATTTGTAATTGTAACAAGTGCAGTTTCTGTGCTATGGTGGGGCCTGAAACTGAAATTCCTCATAGAGATCATTTTTTTGCAGAAGGAGCACAATTGAGCAGAAAACTTTTTCTAAAATTTTAGACATAAAAAAAAGATTTGAGATGGGTCTGTAATTTGACAGTTCACTAGGATCTAGTTGTGGTTCTTAATAAGAGGCTTAATAACCGCAGCTTGAATGGTTTTGGGACGTGACATAAAGACAAAGATGAGTTAATAATATTGAGAAGCGTTTCTTCTACTACAGGTAACAACTCTTTCAATAATTTAATGGGTACAGGATCTAACAGGCATGTTAATGTTGGTTTAGATGCAGTGATAAGTTAATTTAGCTCTTCCTGTCCTACAGTTGTAAAGCACTGCAGTTTATCTTCTGGTGCGATGAATGAAGCTAAAGTATTATACGCTGTAGAATCTACATTTGTTATTGTATTTCTGATGTTATCTATTTTATCAGTGAAGAAATTCATAAAGTCATTACTATTAAACTGTGAGGGAATATTTAGATCGGTGGAGTCTGGTTATTTGTTAATCTAGCCAATGCTAAATAAAAATCTTGGATTGTTTTTGTTATTTTCTATGAGTTTGTGGATATACTCAGCCCTGGCAGCTTTTAGAGCCTGTCTATAGATGGACATACTGTTTTTCACGCAATTCTAAAAACTTCTAAGTTAGTTTTTCTCCATTTGCACTCAAGACTACAAGTTTTTTTCTTGAGAGAATGGGTATTACTGTTGTACCATGGCGCAGTACGTTTTTCTCTAACCTTTTTCAATTTGATGGGGGCAACAGCTTCTAATGTATTAGAGAAGATAGTGCCCATGTTGCTAGTCATTTCGTCTAGTTCATGTGTACTTATTGGTACACAGAGCAGTTGAGATAAATCAGGCAGGTTATTTGTGAATCTGTCTTTGGTGGCTAGAACAATAGTTCTGCCCAGACGAAAACGCGGAGCCATATAGTTAATATTAGTAATACGCAGCATGCACGATACAAGGAAATGGTCAGTAACATCATCGCTTTGAGGTACGATATCTATATCAGTAAGATCAATTCCATGCGATATAATTAAATCTAGCGTATGATTAAAACGATGAGTGGGCCCGTGACGTTTTGCTTGACTCCAAAAGAGTTTATTAGGTCAGTAAACGCAAGTCCTAATGCATCATTTGTATTATCAACGTGAATATTAAAATCTCAGACAATTAGCGCTTTATCAACAGTAACCAATAGGTCTGAGAGGAAATCTGCAAATTCTTTTAGGAAATCTGTATACGGCCCTGGTGGTCTATACACAGTAGCCAGAGCAAGAGATACGATAGATTTCTTTTGCATATCTGACAGTGTAACATTAAGCATTAGTATTTCGAATGAGTTAAACCTGTATCCTGTCTTCTGAGTAACATTGAGAATATCACTATATATTGTTGCAACACCGCCACCACGACCAGTCTGACGGGGCTCATGCTTATAATAGTAGCTTGGTGGAGTAGATCTTTATTTTTTTTTTTTTTTTTTTTTTTTTTTTTTTTTTTTTTTTTTTTTTTTTTTTTTTTTTTTTTTTTTTTTTTTGACCAATAAATCTTAGGTTTTAGCCAGGTTTCAGTAAAGCAGAGTACATCAAAACGATTATCTGTGATCATTTCATTTACAAATAACTGCTTTGGGTGAGAATGATCTAATGTTTAGGAGCCCAAACTTTAAAAATTGTTTTTGTTCATTTATTTTAAATTGTTCTGGTTTAATCACGATCAGATTTTTTCTAGATCCTGCATTAAATTTATATTTTGACCTCACTATTCGGGAACAGACACAGTCTTTATAGATTGGACAGCACAAGTACTTCTATCATTTAAGCGGGTAGAACACAAGTCATCAGGGCAGTTATTTGAGATTTGACTTACTAGTCATATGGTGCGTAGCGTCCTGGAGATGTTGTCTGACATGAGCTCCGCCCCGACTCTGCTAGGGTGCAGGCCATCAGCGCAAAAAAGCCTAGGACGCTCCCAGAAAAGATTCCAATTAATAACAAAGAGCAGTTTCTGTTCTTTACACCATGACAATAACCATTAATTTAAAGCAAAAAGCATACTGAACTTTTCGTGTCCTCGTCGATAAGTGGGAAGCGGTCCTGACACGATGATCGTCGTCGCGGCGATGTGCGGCGCACCGTCTCGATCAAGCTCCTGAAGTCCCTCTTCAGCGTCTCAGTCTGTCGCAGCCTGGTGTCGTTAGCCCCCGCGTGAAGCACGACCGCTCCGGGGCTCTCGTCACCCTTCAGGATCGCGGGTATCTGTGCAGAAACATCGAGAACACGAGCACCAGGGAAACAGTGTGTGTGCACTTTACCTTCAGCTATCGTTGCATGGACGTGCCGGACGATGGAGTCTCCGATGATCACAGCGTCGCGTTCCGTCTCGCGGAGGGGAGCGAAGCGGTTCCGGGTGGAGATCTCGAAGACCGGAGGCGGCGGAGGGGGAGAGGTCGTCGCCCGGGACCTGGCTCGCGTCTTCCGCTGCGGCTGCACCCAGGGTCCGTGGTGTCCCGGCGCCGGAGTGAAGGACATATGGGAAGATCGCGTCCTGGGTGCACCGGGCCTGTGCAGAGAAACACACGGAGTAGAGGTGGTGGGAGAGTTAGCAGCGCACTGTATACTTACCTCGGACTTGTGAGTGTCAGCCTGGGATGTTTCCAGCGCGGCTCTCCGCGCTCTCAGCTGGGTCTGCTTTGCCATCAGGTCCCGGATCTGCTTCTCCACGGCCTCCAGCTCGACCTGCACCGAATGCAGCTCGAACGTGTCCTCACCTGCACTCAAAGGTAGACACACATCCGCCATTAAAGCAAGTAACAGTGAGTAAAACAATGGTAATGTGTGTGAATAGAGTATTAGTGTCAGCGAGATTAGCGGCAACCACGCTGGCGATGCTAGCGGGCTATATGCTAATAGCGGACTCGGAAAGTCAAAAATAGAACTAGTGATAACAAGGCGCTCTGATTGTTTTTGTTGTAGAATACGATAGGAGATATATTCACACGTTATAGAACTGAAAAGGATGGTGTATAAAATTGATTTTAAGATAAAAAATTAGACGACAAAGAATTAACTTGACGGAGCTCAATCTCAAACCACACGGCAGCAACAAACAGGAAGTGACGTAACAGTAACAACGTCTGTACAATACTGTACAAGTTAAGTCTACTGAGCAAGACACGAACCTCACAGGTGAGAAGCCTTTGCCCTGTTAAAGTGCTTCAGGAGAGCTGGCAAGTAATTATAACAGAAACTGCTGTATTTAACCCAGAAGTCAGTTACCCATGCTGCTGAGAATGCCAAGGATAATTTAAATGATCTTGGCTCTTTGTACTCGCTCTACCAGGGACTGTTTCGCTTTCTGAGATTGTGTCCATCATTGCCCGGGGCAACTGTGGCATCTGTAACCGCTGGAATGTATCTGCCACATGCGATGAAACTTTGGCCCTCTCCAGAAAGATGACGGAAATGAAAGAGCTCAAAGACGAGACTGTTTGTTCTTGATCTTTAGTTCCACCAGAAGTCACAGCCGAATCTTGCACAGAAAAACTTAACGTGATTATGCAATTTCATCAGCTGCCTGCAGTTCCAAATCATTGATTTTCGAAAGATCTCCTCCTGGAATAAGAAATTCCCACATTACTCCTTACTGGGTGATCAGCAGAGTACTCCATCAAGGTCTTCTCTCAGTGTCTCTCATTACACTTCCATACCAAATCACAGAGGATTCCGTGTAGGTCAGTAGGGTCTCCACATTACAGTCGGTGTAATTGAAAGGACTCTGACAAGAACCATGTACCTGGTGAAGAACTTCAGTCATGCATGGCCACATCCTTTCTTCAGAAGACGTAAGAAAAGTCACAAGTAAGTATGCTCAGGCCAATGTCAAGTGTCCTTCACATGTTCATTGTGTATTGAATACCTACAAGCTGGTCAACAAATAAATATTCAAACATAGCGATTACTGACCTCTGGCATCGCAAGTTACTTAGGAAAGCACAATAGCACACAAGATTTATGCTTTGTAACATTTATTAAGTCTTCCTAATGTTAATATAAAACAAAATAAAATATTTTCTGGAACAGGGCTGTGCTTCATTCAAAATTGATTTGAGAATGCCTTTTCAATTTTAATTCAATTCGCAAATTTACATTGAGGTACCAAATAGAAGGCAGAATTGCAGTTTGAATTTGAACACCTTGTATAAATATTACAGACGGACGGACAGACAGACTGTCAGGCTTGTGTTGCGTTTTGTTCCCCATTATGTTCCTGTCCTGATTATTTAATTGAGTTCATTAGTCTCCACCTGTGTTTGTTTATTTGATTCAGGTGTGTTTAATTTACTCCCTCGTTATGTCTTGTATTTAAAGTGTAGTCTGTCGGATGTTTCTTTGTCGAGTCTGAACGTCGTTACCTGTTTCCTACGTGTGTGTCCCTGATTCCGTGTGTAAGAATAAAGTATGTATCATTGTGAATTCCCCTCCGTCTCCTTGTTCCTCGCTCCTCACAGTAGGGAGCATGACAGAAGACTCGACCTCAAAAAGATGACTGAAGGGACGTGCGGTGGGGTTTGCGGCAGGGCGGTCTGAGGTTGGAGTGATATGTGGATGGTTTTCTCGAACTCTCTAACCGGGTGAGCTGACACGATGCCGCTCTAGGTGCGTGCTTCCTGCTGGAGTTGGACGAGATAATCCGCTGCGATCTTCCGACATGTGATTTTCTCCTGATCGAGCTGATTAATCTCGTGCTGTTCTTAAATGGTTTTGATTTCGAAGTGGAAGAAGTAAAGAAACTTCCCAAGCCTCGTCATCCAACTCCCGCTGGAACGTGCCGCGTCTCCCCAGCTCACCCCACGCCGAGAACCTTCACATACCACTCCAACGGCTCCTACCGCCTGCCCAACCCCAAATTCCCAACTGTCCTCTGAAGCTCCACCCTAGTTGTCAGCCCAGTATGGCCGGCCGCTCCCCAGTCAACTCCGCTGGCTGTGGCTCTCTCCATCCCGCCGGCCGCTACGAAGTCAAGCCCACCGGTTACCGCAACGACAAGCCCAGTTCACTCATAACCAAAGGAGGAGGATGAAGAGAAAAGGACTGTTCTCTGCCTTCATCCTAGCCCCAGAGCTCGCTCCAGTGTCGGCTCCAGCCAAGCTCGACAGTAGCGGCTCCAACCCCAGAGCCGCTCCAGTGCGCTCCAGGGCGCCAGATCTGCCATGCCCGCCTGAGTTCCATGCTCCACCATGACCTCTAGTCTGCATGCTCCGCCATGGCATTCCGCGTTAACTGCATGATCCACATAGGCCCCAAACTGCCAGATCCGCCATGGCGCCTCGAACTGCCAGATTCGCCTTGGGGCATCCCTTCCCGCCCAAACCTGTCCTGAGGGATCTAAGGCACCCAACGCCCCCCTTTTGATGTTGTTTAGCGCGAGGACACGCCTTCCTGAGGGGACATCATGTCAGGATTGTGTTGTGTTTTGTTCCCCATGTCCTCCCTGTGTCCCAGTGTTTAGCCCAGGGGTGTCCAAACTCGGTCCTGGAGGGCCGGTGTCCAGAAGAGTTTAGCTCCAACCCCAATCAAACACAACTGAACCAGCTAATCAAGCTCTTACAGGCATACTAGAAACTTAAAGGCAGGTGTGAGCTAAACTCTGCAGAACAACGGACCTCCAGGATCGATGGTTGGGCACCCAGTGTTTAGCCCTTTTTTGGTTATGTTCCTGTCCTGATTATTTCATTGAGTTCATTAGTCTCCACTTGTTTATTTGGTTCAGGTGCGTGTTATTTGCTCCCTCATTATGTCTTGTATTTAAAGTGTAGTCTGTCGGATGTATCTTTGTCGAGTCTGAACATTGTTACCTGTTTCCTACATGTGTATCCCTGATTCAGTGTGTAAGAATAAAGTATGTATCATCGTGAATTTCCCTCCGTCTCCTCGTTCCTCGCTCCTCACAGTAGGGAGCGTGACACAGACAGGACAGACAGCTAGACAACTGATAAAGAAATTCGTAATAAAAAAAAACAGATAATGTACTGGGAGAAAATTACCAGGACATTTTCTGTTCAATTTACGGACATTTCCTTCATTTAAACGACATTAAAACGAAACATTAAAACGAAAAATTCTGTAGATTTACATTATCTATGACCATAAATGGACAATCCGTTATGCAGAAATTTGGGGTAGGACACTTGGGATTGTATTTTCATCATAATACCATTTGATAATTGTAGCAAATTGCAGTGAGAATTTCAGAATGCATTCTGAGCCAAAGGTCCAGCAAAAGCGGTTAGAAAATGGTGATTTAAATGTATTTTATTTTTCTTTAATGCATTGACACTTACATATAAGACATTTCAATAGCATTTTCATTTAATACCCCACGATGAATATAGTTTAAGTCAAGGTTGAAAGCGTTTGGGTGACTGTGAATATTGACTTATTGTGCGTCCTGTTGCCTATGGAAGCATATAGGTAGCGAAATTCAATTTAAAATGCAAAATGGCAATGCAATATTCAAAATTGCATTGTATTTCTGTATTTAAATTTAAATATTCCATTAACCATACGTGCAAAGTTAGGGGGAAAATGAAAATTAAATTATATATTTTCATTTAACCAGTAGGCTTAATATGTAAATTGTAGGCAAAATTTGAACGCTTTATAAATTGCGAAATGAAAATTAAAATGTATAACACAAATTGATTTGATATGTGTAACATGTCCAAGCAGAAATGGTAGCATAATGATAATTTAAATGCTATTTGTCCTAAATGCATTTAAACTAACAGTTAGAACACTTAGGATTGCATTTTCATCATGATGCCGTGGGATATTTGTAGCAAAATTCAATTTGAAAATGCATTCCGAGCTGACCACGCCCATTCTCCGTCAATCATTGCTTCAAGGCAGAGATTGGCGGAAGTGTGTTACATTTGGATCGTTTGAAACATGGCAGCAGGAGATCTGATAAGATCGTTGAATTCACTGGCAGATGAAGTGGAGCGTGAACAGAGAAATATACAGTGGGGAAAAAAAGTATTTAGTCAGCCACCAATTGTGCAAGTTCTCCCACTTAAAAAGATGAGAGAGGCCTGTAATTTTCATCATAGGTATACCTCAACTATGAGAAACAAAATGAGAAAAAAAATCCAGAAAATCACATTGTAGGATTTTAAAGAATTTATTTGCAAATTATGGTTGAAAATAAGTATTTGGTCAATAACACAATTTCATCTCAATACTTTGTTATATACCCTTTGTTGGCAATGACAGAGTTCAAACGTTTTCTGTAAGTCTTCACATACTGTTGCTGGTATTTTGGCCCATTCATCCATGCAGATCTCCTCTAGAGCAGTAATGTTTTGGGGCTGTCGCTGGGCAACACGGATTTTCAACTCCCTCCAAAGATTTTCTATGGGGTTGAGATCTGGAGACTGGCTAGGCCACTCCAGGACCTTGAAATGCTTCTTACGAAGCCACTCCTTCGTTGCCCGGGAGGTGTGTTTGGGATCATTGTCATACTGAAAGACCCAGCCACGTTTCATCTACAATGCCCTTGCTGATGGAAGGAGGTATTCACTCAAAATCTCACGATACATGGCCCCATTCATTCTTTCGTTTACACGGATCAGTCGTCCTGGTCCCTTTGCAGAAAAACAACCCCAAAGCATGATGTTTCCACCCCCATGCTTCACAGTAGGTATGGTGTTCTTTGGATGCAACTCAGCATTCTTTCTCCTCCAAACACGACAAGTTGAGTTTTTACCAAAAATTTCTATTTTGGTTTCATCTGACCATATGACATTCTCCCAATCCTCTTCTGGATCATCCAAATGCTCTCTAGCAAACTTCAGACTGGCCTGGACATGTACTGGCTTAAGCATGGGGACACGTCTGGCACTGCAGGATTGAGTCCCTGGCGGCGCAGTGTGTTAATGATGGTAGCCTTTGTTACTTTGGTCACAGCTCTCTGCAGGTCATTCACTAGGGTCCCCCGTGTGGTTCTGGGATTTTCGCTCACAGATCTTGTGATCATTTTGACCCCACGGGGTGAGATCTTGCGTGGAGCCCCAGATCGAGGGAGATTATCAGTGGTCTTGTATGTCTTCCATTTTCTAATAATTGCTCCCACAGTTGATTTCTTCACACCAAGCTGCTTACCTATTGCAGATTGTCTTCCCAGCCTGGTGCAGGTCTACAATTTGTTTCTGGTGTCCTTTGACAGCTCTTTGATCTTGGCCATGGTGGAGTTTGCAGTGTGACTCTTTGAGGTTGTGGACAGATGTCTTTTACACTGATAACAAGTTCAAACAGATGCCAATAATACAGGTAACGAGTGGAGGACAGAGGAGCCTCTTAAAGAAGAAGTTACAGGTCTGTGAGAGCCAGAAATCTTGCTTGTTTGTAGGTGACCAAATACTTATTTTACCGAGGAATTTACAATTAATTCTTTAAAAAAATTCTACAATATGATTTTCTGGATTTTTTTTTTCTCAATTTGTCTCTCATAGTTGAGGTATACCTATGATGAAAATTACAGGCCTCTCTCATTTTTAAGTGGGAGAACTTGCACAATGGGTGGCTGACTAAATACTTTTTTCCCCACTGTATGAAGGATTCCATGCTAAAATCAAACTTCGAACGACTGAACGATGTCGAACGTCTATTCCGACCGTCTTGAGCTGTGAGGTTCTAAAGGCTGATTTATACTTCTGCGTCAGACCTACGCCTTAGCCTTTACGCCGTAGGCTATGTGTCAGTTTTCATTTATACTTCTGCGTCATTGTCCGCGTCAACGTGCAGTACACATACAAACCCGCTAATCTACAGTGTCCACGGGAATGTTGCTGGTGTAACCCGCAGTACCACAACAAAAGCCGAAGAAGAAGCGGCTCGTCAGAGAAGCATTATAGCCATGACAGCGGCAAATAAATATAAAATCATTAAATCATTATTTAAAACTACAAAAAGGAAACAACAACGGAACAGGAGAAGATGGCACTCTTAATCTCCACAAGGACGTGTACCATGGCGGAACAACATTGTTTGTCGCAGACAACTGATGGTGTAATGCTAGTGTAGAATAAATGAGGAGAAACTGGTTCTTTGCACTTGTTTTATTTTATATAAGAAGGTTGTTGCACATGAAAATCTATTAAGAGTGCACAAAAAACACAACAAAACTCAAGACTATGGAAGGGAGGGGTTCTTGCGCCAATCACAGAGCGTGCGCGGTATGCCGTAGAATTGAAGCCGCTGTTAGATTTTTGGAGAGTGCACATCAGCTACGGCGTATGGGTGTCGTATTATCAGGGGCGTCTGTGCGTAAGCTCCGGCGTAGTAGGTACGACGCAGAGAAGTATTAAATCAGCATTTACAATGCGGGTGACCCACGTGGCGTCAGCGTCTTGGAATTAGCTGTTTTTTAAACATTAAGGAGCCAAGCTGCTGTGTAAAGACTATAAATGGTCATTACAAGCATTACAATAATGATATTTTATGCCTAAAATAATACTCAACCATTTCCTGTATCCTGCTGTACTTCCCTGAATAAGTATTTAAAGGTGTGGTAGGCTAATAAGTCGTTCTGAGTAATACATTGAAAAAGCTCCCACATGTATATGACTAAACAAAATAACATGCAGTTTACTTGAGGTTCTGCTATAAATGTGTCTATTAGAAACATTAATTTTAATTAATTAATTATAAATTTTTTTTTTAATTAATCTAGACTTCATGAGTTTTTGAACGGAAGTCCTGAATGACTGTTATTAAAGGTCATTTAATGAATTTTAATGATTTTCAATGCCCCGCAGAAACCCTGCCTTTGTTGGAAATGTAAATTATTTGAATTATGTTTGATTATGTTATAACACTTTTCAGTAACAATATTTCATATTACAGTGAAGTGTAGTAGCATTTTTAAGTTTTTGAAATATCCTATAATTGTAACACTCAGGTAACTTGAACTCTATACTTTATGAAAGGAAAGGAAAACCAATTTGGCAGAGTAAAAACAAACATTGGCCCTCCAGGAGCGGGACTGAGAACCCTCACTAGATCTTCACATTAATTGAATGTGATTTATCAACACCATCTTTAAATTAGCAACATCTGTTGTAAATATATGTATAGGCCTATGTTTAAATATATACATTTACTGTAATATGAAATATTGTTACTGAAAATTGTTATAACATAAGCAAATGCATTAATAGGACATCAGATAAACAACAGGAACAACAAGAAACCCTTAAGTAATATAAAGAATAATTTCAGAAATATATATATTCTACTGCAATTGTAAATTGTAAATTAATTTAAAAGGGCATTTTTACATTTATAAGGCCATTTTTTCTTACCTTATTAGATGTATGTATGTATGCATGATGTTTTGTCAGTATTCTTACATTTTAATCAATTAATTTTAAAATTAGAATGTATATAAATATTATTATATATATATATATACTATTCATATATCATTGATATAGATATACAGTGGTATGTATAAAAAGTGTTGGCCCCCTTCCTGATTTTTTTTTTTTGCATGTTTGTCACACTTTTGTTTCAGATCATCAAACAAATTTAAATATTAGTAAAAGATAAAACAAGTGAACACAACATCAGTTTGAAATGAAGGTTTTTATTATTAAGGGAAGACAAAATCCAAAACTACACGGCCCTGTGTGAAAAAGTGTTTGCCCACTAAACCTAATAACTGGTTGGGCCACCCATAGCAGCAACAACTGCAATCAAGCGTTTGCGATAACTTGCACTGAGTCTGTTACAGCGCTGTGGAGGAATTTTGGTCCACGCATCTATGCAGAATTGTTGTAATTCAAACACATTGGAGGGTTTTCGAGCATGAAAACCGCCTTTTTAAGGTCATGCCACAACATCTCAATATGATTAAGGTCAGGACTTTGACTAGGCCACTCAAAAGTCTTAATTTTGTTTTTCTTCAGCCATTCAGAGATGGACTTGCTGGTGAGTTTTGGATCATTGTCCTGCTCTAGAACCCAAGTTCGCTTCAGCTTGAGGTCAAGAACAGATGGCCGGACAGTCTCCTCAGGATATTTTTTTGAACAGCAGAATCATGCGTTCCATTTATCCATGCCAGCCAAGTCTTCCAGGTCCTGCCCCCCCCCCCCCCCCCCCCACCCAAAAAACAGCCCCAGACCATCACACTACCACCACCATATTTTACTGTTGGCATGATGTTCTTTTTCTGAAATGCAGTGTTACTTTTACACCAGATGTAATGGGACACACACCTTCCAAAAAAGTTAAACTTTTGTCTCATCAGCCCACAGAGTATTTTCCCAAAAGTCTTTGGGGATCATCAAGATGTTTTCTGGAAATACTGAGACGAGCCTTTATGTTCTTTTGCTCAGCAGCGGTTTTCGTCTTTGGAACTCTGCCATGCAGACCATTTTGCCCAGTCTCTTTCTGGTGGAGTCATGAAGCATCCCCCCCCCCCCCCCCCCCCCCCCCCCCCCCCCCCCCCCCTCTGATTAACTGAGGCAAGGGACGGCATTGCAGTTCTTTGGATGTTGTTGTGGGGTCTTTTGTGAACTCTTGGATGAGTCGTCGCTGTGCTCTTGTGGTAATTTTGGTCGGCCGGCCACTCCGGGGAAGGTTCTCCACTGTTCCATGTTATTTCCATTTGTGAATAATGGCTCTCACTAAGGTTCACTGGAGTCCCAAAGCTTTAGAAATTGATTTATAACCTTTTCCAGACTGATAGAAAGTAATTGAGATCTTTCTCATTTGTTTCTGAATTTCTCTGGATCTCTGCATGATGTCTAGCTTTTAAGGATCTTTTGATCTACTTCACTTTGTCAGGCAGGTCCCATTAAGAGATTTCTTGATTGAGAACAGGTGTGGCAGTAATCAGGCCTAGGTGTGGCTAGAGAAATTGAACTCAGATGTGATAATTAAAACACACAAGATTTTCACAGAGGGCCGACAAACATTGGTCACACAGAGGCCATGTTGGAGTTTTACGGATTTTTTCCCTTAATAAAAGTAATCCTCATTTAAAAACTGCATTTTGTATTTGCTTGTATTATCTTTGTGTAATATTTAAATTTTTTTGATGATCTGAAACATTAAAATGTGACAAACACGCAAAAAAATAAGAAATCAGGAAGGGGGCCAACACTTTTCACAACACTGGTATATATATAATATATATATATATAGTAATAAATATATTATATATATAATATATATTAGTATATATTAGTAAGCACACACCTTATTAAACACCTAATATTCAAGACTGTATACAATGCCACTTAGAATGGCATAAATAATGCCAGAGATTTTTAATGGGTTTATAAATGGCCGTCATTAATGTTTGTTTATTTATTTAATATTAAATTCATGAACATAATTTTTTTTTTTTTTTTACAAAAAAAAAATAAATGATACTCTTAAATATGTAAACTTAAGCCCACTAATCTAGATTGTTCAAAACACAGATTCATTCAGTAATGAAACACCGCTTTGTGTTGCTCAGAGATGCACAACAGTTGCACTGTGGATTTTTTGGAATTATTTTCTTTGGAAAAATAGAACAAAAACAGACAATATTGACAGTATTGTGTTTAAAATGTAACTATTATTTATTTATTTTGTTTATTGAACTGTTGTCTAGTGAGCCCGCCATTACACAAGTGAGTGCGGGGTCGCGTTCCTTCGCGACACCCACAGTGAATGTTGAACCAACAGTCAAAAAAGCATAGTCCATAAATTGACTGAGAGATGAGTGGGGACCTTCACGGATTAAACGTGATTTGAGCGGCTGATTAATGCCCTCACAAAAAAAATCTATGAGCACACAGTCAGGCAAATCAGAATAACAAGCAAAGTACAATACTCTTGAATATAGTTCGAGCGATCTTGTGCCCTGTTTGAGGTCTAACAACCATCTTGCCAATTTGCTCCATCACCTAGGCCAGTGTCCACTTGAAGCCGACTGATCCTGTTTGTGGCCGAGTTATGTTATGAGGCATAGACAGATTCTATCCCCGGTTGATTTGTTTGGTTATTTCAGGTCAGGTTTCTAGGACTTTATCCCAGTTTTGCTCGAGAGTCATCTGTGCATCGTTGTGATATGCTTCATATTCACGCAGCAGCCAGTGATGCAGAGAACGTGCCTTGAGAAAGAAAACAGTTATTTAGAGAGACGAAATCAAATCTACATTAAAATAGTGGTCACAGATTATTAGGTCACTTTCTAAATAATAAAAGGATTAGCCGCATACACTAGTTAATTATATATCTAAACATAGTTTGTTTACCGATGCAAATGTCTTAGACAACGATGCCATCGCGATATAAATGCCAACTTGTATCCGATGCACACTTTTTAAACCGATGCATTGCCATCGGTTACTTTTCTATGCGAATGGCACCGCAGGAAAATCAGGCGAATATTCCATCTCTAATATTTATTTATATTATATTATATTATATATACAGCTTTAACTACTGCTAGTCGAGCCAGCTGTACAGGGTACTATATTGCTAGTCGAGGCGCGAGTTACAAGTTATGCTAAACAACAGCAGCATACAGAAAGTTCTTAAACTGAACTGTGGTTACTATTCCTTATGTCTTTCAGAAGCCTTCCAAGTACTCCATGTTTATATCTTCTTGCTAACCAGTAGTTCCATTCTAAGAAGCAGAGCTGTTTTTTATGCCTTCTCAGAACGATACGCCAAACTTCCCTCTTGTATGTCTGCCATGCTCTCTCAGTGTTTTGAGTATGTATTCCAGTTTGTGGATCTACATAATTCTGGCTGTGGTTGACTCTGACATGCCTGTAGCCCTCCTCAGAAAGACAGGCATATGCTCCATTCATCACTCACAACTAGACTTTGACGTTTGACATGTTTCTTGATGATGGGAACAAGGGTTTCCTTGTTTCTTTTCTTCACAAGGCGAAGAATGGGGCGTCTGCTTGCAGCTTTGGTCTCAAGTATGCCAAACACCCACGGTCGCTCTCTTTTCCAGGTGTTACCAAAGGTAGTACCTCTTGCATACTACCAAAAAACAGCATGAACATTATTACAAAATAAACCAAATCTCTTGACCCTGTATCAGTTTATTTCTAGACAGGTGTAAATACATGACCACATATTTTTTACATTTTATACAACACAATAACTATACTTACAAAAATAAGAAAATCTTTAAATGGTTGGTTCACCCAAAAATGAAAATTCTGTCATTAATTACTCACCCTCATGTCATTCCACACCTGTAAGACCATCGTTCATCTTCAGAACACAAGTAAAGATATTTTTATGAAATTGAGAGATTTTGTCTCTCTATTGACAGCCTACGCAACTATCACTTTCAAGGTCCAGAACAGTAGGAAAGACATCATTAAAATAATCCATGTGACTCCAGTGGTTTAACACCAAATTTATGAAGCAATGCAAGTGCTTTGTTTTCACAAAAAAACAATTGTACCACTTGATTTACAAAATGTTCATTTTCAACAAGCATTAATGCGGCAGCGTCTGGTCTCATATCAACACAATACACATGTATCGTGGTGCTCTTGTGAACATGCATTGAAGATTAGTATTTTGTAAATAAAGTGGTAAATTGTTCTTTTGCAAACAAAGCACTCATGTTGCTCCATAAAATTGAGGTTAAACCACTGGAGTCGCATGGATTACTTAAATGATTTTAAAGATGTCTTTACTATATTGAATGTGGTAGTTTCATGGGACTGTCAATGGAGGGACAGAAATTTCTCAGATTTCATTAAAATGTCTTCATGTGTGTTAACGGCATTAGGGTGAGCAATTAATAACATAATTTTCATTTTGGGTGGACTAACTCTTTAATAAAACTTACTGAACAAAAGTAATGAAATACTGAGATACCTTTTTGCCATTAAATTAAACATTTATCATATCTATTTATTTATTTATGTTAAGAGCACACATTCCTGTTCTGTTTTACTTATGTATGGTATAAACCTTTAACAAATAAATAAAATGTCAGTGAGAGCAAAATGTCCCTGTGTATGTATCAGTTGAAACATATTTGTTGTTATCTTTTGCATAGAAACTACCTCACCTTACAAAAGCATCTTATTAACATAATCAATTATTGACATTGTTGAGATAAATTTGACAACTTAAGACTGTAGACTGTAAACAGGACATCAAGGGATTGGGGTGGGGGATAATGCAGGACAGTGTCATGACATCATAATGAAAACAAAACAAAACAAATAGATAGACGACTTTGGGGAAAGTGATGTCCTTCTCCACTACTTACTGTATATCTATCTTAATTAAACTATGATTCACATATTGATATACATTTTTTTTAATTCATCAAGTGCATTGCACATGTGGATTTAGGGCTACCCAATTAATTTAATTTCTAATTGTGATTACAATTACGAATGGCACAATTATGTAATCATTCAAAGGAACAATTACAAAAAAAAACATGCACTTACATTGTTCTGCATGCTTAAGATGTGTGTGTGTGTGTTTTACAGGTTATCTTCATTTTTTTCCACCATACAATTTTAAATGTTGTTTCAAACCCGTAAAACATTTAACACATTTTAAATAATAATAGCATACATATTTTTTACTTTTTTTTATTATTTAAAGAAGAAACCAGACCTATGTATAGTTGAAATTTGAGGCTTTATGTGATTTGAGGATGATTCTTAATTTGAGGATGATTGTTTTTTGCTTGTTTATTCATATAAAAATATGACATGCAGTTGCTATTCAAAACATCATTCATTCATGTAAATTGAGTTAATTGTAATTAATAATCATACTCATAATTTCAAGGGAATAATCAACAATTATGATTTTTGTCATAATCGTGCAGCCCTACGTGATTTACATTACCTTGCGTTTGTGGCAGAACTTGCTCTCATCAATGTGAACCAAGACATTAACTCCACCAACTTTCTGCCTCTTTTTCTTTCGGTGCGTCTTCAGGCTTTTTACACAAACTCTTCTGAGTTTCTTTGACATCATGGAAAGCATTGCTGTGCTCTTCGCAATGCCATCTTGAAGCATGTCTACTTGACGTAGATGTAACCCCTGTGCAAATCTACAAAGATTAACTAAAATAATTATCATTAAATAAGAACATTGTATTTTAACCTAAAGAGAATGTGCACTTGATCAAACTATAGGCCACAATTTGTACCTAGTATACTGCAGTGGCGTAATTAATATTAACACTATAAATTACTATAAACCTCTTTCTTTGAGGTATACTATAAAGCTTACTATAAAATGTTGGTAATGCATATGTAACTGTCCATCGTATATTTATTTGCCAAACCACGTTAATTTTCAAATCTGTCTGTGACGGAGGGTTCCGGCAGGTAAGCAGATCCAGAGCAGCTTTGCCGGCTATGCTCTGTTGTTATGTATCATTTGTTGGTATATGGAATCCAGAGTGAGAGTAAGCTGAGCCCGGTCTCATGAAAATGCGCATAAATAGTACGCCAAATAAAAACAAAAAACTTGTGGTATTGATATGCAAAAACGGACTTTGGCGTGCATATGAGCCATGTGTTTGGCGTGCATATAATAACAGTTTTTGCTTGCATATGATACAGAAAATTTGTGGGCGTACATATGTATCGCAGTTTCCCGCGGACCATGACACGCATCTACCCCCAAACAACCCTAAACCTACCCTCGCGTAGCATCTACACTCCAAAGTAAATTTTGCGTATCAATACCACGGTTTTCGTTTTTATTTGGTGTACTCTTTATACGCACTTTCATAGGATCGTGTTGGTAGCTATTGTGGATCGCTCGCCACGATAGGAAAAATGAGCTGCTGCTGCCGATCCGATCCATTGAAAATCATTTGTATTGATACATAACAAACTCGACTATATCGATTGAACAGTCATAACTTGAAGCTATTTTCAGAGTATTTATTTTCTCCATAGAAATTTTATTTATTTATTAATGAAACCTATAGGCTACATTGTTAGAGTGGTAGTATAAACTGTAACTATCCGAGTTTGTAGTAACTAGTCTAGGCGTTTGTTTAATGTAACCATTTGCATTATTTCAAGATACTATATTTTTCTTTATTTGGCGTATAATTATATTTTAATTACTATTTTATCATAGGTTACTAATATTTGTTATGTTGTACTTATTTTTCTGTTTTTTTCAACAGGAAATACAGCATATTTAGTTTATTTGTATTTTTTTGACTATATGTTACTGCTCATATTATAAGCATAACTAAACATAAGCATAATAATGCATTGTCAACCAACCATAGCTGACTAAACAGGGTTTCTACAGACATGAACAAGTTAAATTTAAGACTTTTTAAGACCTTTTTAATACCACCTTATATGAAATTTAAGACCTAAACCTGTAATGGAAATACACATTTTATTACATACATGTAATATTTAATGTGTTTAAATTAAAAAGAAAACACAATATCACTGCTGTAATAAATTATATTTATTACTAAAATACACAGTGAACTTTTCATATCAGAAGACAATATTCCATTCAAAATATCCCCACAAAAGCACCGCAAGATTGCTGGTGGTGTAAACAATTTATTCTGAAGCAATATTTTCATCAGTGTTCTATCAGCTTTTACATACTTAAATCTGCATATTTTTATTTACCTTTACAAAGGCCTATTTTTAACCAAATTATTACAATTTATCAATAAATTCAATATACACTATAGGGCTGCTACCAGTCAGATTAAATAATTTACACTGCGAATAACAATAATTACAACTGCAATAACATTTTTTATGAGATTAATTTTTTTTAATGCATTTATGAATATATAAATAAGAAATGTTGAGGGGAAAAATGCATACTTTTCAACATACTTCAACTAAACTACCAGTAAGTGGGGGTAAGTCACTTAATGAGTGAGTCATTGAGTCATTCATTCAACTGATTGAGTGTGTTATCATGCTGTTATCTTAAGGACTTTCGTGGACAGCTGACTCCTAAAGTCATATTCTGTGTGGTGGTTAGATAGAAATTAATCTTTTCCAATAAGTTTAAATTGATTTTTACCTTTTATGGGCATTGTTACCTTTATAAAGCCATTTTTTCTAAAAATGTCCATTATCTTTTGAGTCAAATTAATAAAGCTGCACCTGAAGTGTGCATTTTAGAAGTTTCCCCTGTTTAAATGCAGACATGAATGCATTTAACCGGCGTTGATCAAATGCTTTAAACAATTAAAATAACAAATGCCTAAATATGTCTATATTCAAACTAAATGTTGAATACTGATATTTGAAATGATTAAAAAATGAAAAGTTACTTTAAATGTGAAATTAAATCTGCCTGTAGGTGGCAGCAAGTCACTGTTAATTAGTGAGTCATTGCGATTGAACCGAATTATTTAAACGGTTGATTAATTCAGGAACAAAACATTGTCATGTTGCTCAAAGACGCAAAACAGCGCTGTGGCTTTGTTTGGAATTATTTTTGTTGGCGAAATCAGGCAATATGGTGTCTAAAACTTAAGTCTCTTAATTAACTTATTGTTTTTTGAACTGTTGTAAAAAAAAATCAATATTACATTTGTAAATGGTAATTTTTGGAGAAAAAAAGGCACTATTCTGTGTGAAATTGATTAACTATAAGAAGTGGTATAAATACACATTTTCTGCCCCCATATCTTGAATTATGTGATCATTCTAAATGTATTTTAATAGACTTAATCATGCAGTGATCAGGCAGAGCGCACGCGCACTAGACTTCATGTAATGTGTGCACTCTGTAGGTGTTTTGCATGCTTTTTGCATAGTGAGAATATTGAGCAAAATAGCTCACTTGTCATGGTGTTACTTAACTATATCATTCAAAAGCAAAATCACTTTATTTGCCCTTTCGAAGTAGAGGCAATTGGAATCATTGTTGAATTTATTAAAGTGCTTTTGCTTTTGAAACGAATAATGATTTAATGATTTGATATGTATTTGCCGCCGTCACGGCTATAATGCTTCTCTGACGAGTCGCTTCTTCTTCGGCTTTTGCCGTGGTACTGCGGGTTACACCAGCAACATGCTCGTGGACACTGCTGACTAGCGGTTTGTATGTGTACTGCACATCGACGTGGACAATGATGCAGAAGTATAAACGAAATCTGGCGCATAGCCTACGGCGTAGGTCCGATGCAGATGCATAAATCAGTCTCAAATAACTCACTCAAGTCCACTCAAATAATGTGCCGACAAGAAATTTCTATGTAGTACTTGTTCCTGTTTGCAGTACTGGGCAACGCTGGTAAAATCTCGTTCACTGATCTGCTTACACAAAATCATAATTTCTATTAATTTCCCACTGATTTACGCGATCTGATAAGCATTAACTCATATTACGCGATCATATTCGCTATGAATGAATGTGAATGAATGCAAGACCACGTTTCCCTTTACCACACACACTGAAGCTTGATTTCCGCTTCTGCCCTCTCAATGAGGACATAAACACACGAACAACATCTCCAGAACTGCTCTGAGAGTCACTTCATGACCGTTTCATTTGAGTAAAACTAGCGTCATATCATATAATGCACATATAGAAATGTAAAGGTATTCACGGCAACCCGTCAAAATAAAAGTCTGGTTTAATTTGAAGACATTGCAGCAGAAATATATAACTATTGTTCAGCAGAAAGTACATACTACTACTACTAAAATGATGAAAACTTTATTTTTTAAGGAATGATCACACAAAATGTCTTCCATGTTTGAATTTTAATAGTAACATTTCATAAGGCTATTTTAAGAATAAATAACAATAAAACATTAGGTGAGAGAAAATAAAACATAACTTTATAATACTAATTTTCTTTAATCATAGCTATAATTATTATAACACCTAAAATATGTTGCGTGTAAAAAGTGTTTGTTTCAGCCACTTGAAGGGTGGGAACATTGTGTGCACATGATCAGGATGGTACCACCTCCACCGCATTTTGAGAACGGAAAAGCCCTGTTTGCAGGACTATACATTATTTGGAGAATTAGTCAAAAACAACAACAACAACAACAGTTATGTCTGATTCTGTTGCATAGAACTGAATAAAAATAATACATTGATATTTAATATTAATATATTTTCTGTCCAATTTTCTTTCAATAAAAGTGTGGTTATTTTATTGGCTTGTGTTTTTTAAATTCCGTGTCATTAAAATTGAGTTAAATTAAAAAGTCTAACAAAATTACTTTATATTATTTAATAAAACAATATATAATCATTACAAAGCATTTTCGGTTTCAGTTTTTGACCAAGCACATCCAGAATTCTCAGTTCCGGCCCAGAATTTTAATTTCGTTGCATCCCTACCATTTACTGTAACTACATACGGAGCACTGTGTTTGCAACCACATGCTCCTCTAAAGGATCACACACACACCCACCAGTATGCAGATAGACATTTAAGAGGGTTTATTCTCCAAATAACTTTAAATTCATGTTGCTGAAAAATGTGTTAATAAATGTTATGTGTATGGACTCTTGTTTTTGTTCCACGTTAGCTTCCTGCCCACTAATTTTTGCCTCTTACAAAAGCCACAAAGCCTTCTAATAAGACAGTAAAGGCTTATGTCATGCCTGAGCTATAGTTAGGCTGAAACTTGAAAGTTAAGTGTTTAGGTTTTATTACTATTTTTTTTATTACTATTATTCTGATTTATGTCTTAGTTTTTGGTTGTACTATGTTTAACTTTTTTAAAGTAATTTGAAATAGATTTTTATATATTTGTATTTGCATTTTGAATGTAATTTGCCAGTTAAATGCATTAAATGGGTTTAGTTTTCACAGTTATTATTATATGCAATTTCAGCAATAAAAATTATTTTTTCTAAAAAGGAAACAAATTACTTGTTAATTTTAAGAGACCTGTATTATTTTCTCTTGTATATTTAGTATTGCTCTTAAATAAAGAAAAAAATACTTCTTATCCGATTACTCAATTAATCGATGGAATAACCTGTAGAATACTCGATTACTAAAATATTCGATAGCTTCAGCCCTAGTGGCAACCCTAATACAGCCAGACAGCTTAAGTAGGAAAATGCTTGATGAATACTGGAAAATAATGTACCATAGGCTAATTGTAGCACATATTGTTTGTACTTCGCTACAAAACTGACAGAATTTGAAAGAATTTATATTAAAAGTACCAAAAGTACAAATCAGTTGCCAGTTGCTCCAACTCCTTAACTTATGTTAGCCTGTATTGTTGTCTTTTCTGAAGTTAACGTTATTTGACTATCATACACAAACTTTTTTTTCACATTTATAATAACATTTTTGGAACTAACATTTCAAAATTTTTCAAATCCCAATTGTATTTCACTATAAAACTGACAGAATTTGAAAGCTAATAAAAAAATTATTGCAAATGAAAAGCCTTCTTAACACTTTTTTAAATTACAAAAATAAATTGATTTCAAAACAATGTGCAGTTTAGCACATTGATTTCAACAGCATTTAATTAAAATCATTTAGTTAATTGAACTAACCATTTTTAATGCAATGCTGTTGAAATCTTAAGTACATTAAACTTGAAATTTATTGTTTTCTCAACAAGACAAAATTAACTTTTTTAGGGCAACGAGTTACCATACATTTTTTAAGTTCAATCACCCTTTATAAGCTTAAAGGTATACACAGCAGAAAAAGAGAGGTGAAATCGCAACCTGGATAAATGTTGTGACAGAACCCAAACATTTCATTTAAATATCGCTATTTACTGTAAATGATTTAATTAAGACAAACCTGCATTACAAAAAAGGGCAAAGAATAACAAGGATTTATTTGAACTAACAATTTATTTGAATTCACTTAGCAGCAGTTTTCAAAGAGTGACAAAAAAATTAATTGTCTTAATTACCAATTACCCAATTTTAAATATTTAAAACAGTGTTTTAAAACATTTCCAAATATTAAACAAACAATGTATGTTATTTTACTCTATTAATATGTAACATGAACATTTGCCAAACACTAAGGCATAGTTTAAAGAACATCTGGAAAATATTTTTATACCAATTCTGAAAGAGAGCCTTAATGAAACATGGATTTACTGTACCTGTTCACATGGCAAGCTGATTTGCAACAGCCAGAATCTTGCCCTTCAACTCCCCAAACCTTACCCAAACCTAGCAGAACTTGTTGAATGAAAAGAAAGGTATTGCCCATGCACTTAGGGTAGTTTAGGTGCAGTGCATAAGTCAACCCAAACAAAAGACACATGGCTGGGGTATGTTGTCTAAATTGTCCATTACAACATTCCCCTCCAAGATGATTCCCACTGAGGGTGGGTGGAGGTGGAAGGACCGGGGTTGCATGGCCTCGTCTTCATTTTTTCGGCTAAGGATTCCAACGGAAACATGTTGGTATGAGTCTGCGTCATCAGAAGCCTGGACAAGAATATGGAAATTACTAAAATAAATTTTAGCAGTGAACAGTTTTTTCTAGATATACATTTTATTGAATGCTTTTGTTTAGTTGTATGCAAGCATAATTGTTTGTGAATTATGTACACAAATGTATCCAGGAGTTCAGTAATATTGAAATATTAAATGTATATGTTTGCTTTTGTGTACAAGTCATTGCATATGACATGAACTACTGATTACATTAAAAATATGTAAAGTTATGAGATAATCCTAGATTGTAATTTAAAGTTTCAAAAGGTGTCATAACATGAATTCAAATTTCTCCTGAATTAATTAAAATTAAAACCTCCTCCTCACTCCTTATTTCCTTGATCATTTAACTAAAATATAACTTTGTGTTTGGTGATTTCTTTATTGTTTTCGCTAACATAAATGCACATTAAGAAAATCATACAATAAAACTATGACAGTAAAAATTTATTAGTAATACTTACAAAGCATGCTTTGAAGAACTCAGTTGGGTCATCACCAAGAAGTACTGGAAGCCCTATAATCGCAACACATCGCATGTCAGCAAGGTCAGAGGTCTGGTGTGTGGTGGTTGCAGAGACAACATTGTATCATTTGTCAAAATCTTTTTTATTTATCATAATTTTGTCTGTGTTACTAAAGAGTCTTAAAGTAATCATAACAGGCTGCTTTTCAAAATTCAGCAAACAATGGCATACATTTAGGTGTACAAACCTTGGCTTCTTGTAGAAGATTGCTCAAAATCTGCCCGGCGAGACCTCTCTTTGACCTGAAGATCTGAATCAGCTGTGGACAGTGACGATCAATAGAGCCATAGAATTCGTGTGTAAGGTTCTTTCCAACCACCCGGTTGAATTCTTGATACACCTAAAATAGTAAAACAAAAAAGCATTTGTTAACATTAGGTAACTTTACCTGTCTTTCTCTAAAAAGTGCTGGCCAACGCTGAAGTATCAGGCTTACAGGAGGCTTGTTGATCACAACATTCTTAAGGATAGAGTCATGTCCATCTTCTGATTGATAAAGACTGCATCAGGTTTTTTTTTCTTCATTTCATCCACCAACTGCTGTCTGAGCATTTCAAGACTGGAAGCATCCTGCCCACTTGGAAGGTTAGGTAGGTAGTTGACCTCATCTTTCCTTGGTTTCTTGATGTTCTTGTTAGGTGGATCACTGCTGGTAGAATATCGTCCTCTTTTCCCAGCATTAACCATGACATCTGTGTGTACAAGGCTTCTCATTTTGGATCTGTAATTTGCCATTTTGTCTTTCAAACTGTTTGTCCACCCACAGTATCCAGAAGGCGACCCTGGTTCTTGAAGACAGGGGTGAGTATTCACCAATGCCTTGGCAACATCTCTTAGATCATCAGCAGTTGGGTATGCTTTGAAGGAGTATATGGTATCTGCAAGTTTCTGAAGAATGTCATGTTTCAATTCCTTTGTCATTTTTAGGTGCATTCCATCCTTCAAGTAGATTAAATTTGCTTGACGCAGTCTATATTCAACATCGACAGAGAATTTTGGAATCAAAAAGATATCAGGCCATGGCATTCGCTTTTCCTGGACTGATTCGGTCAGTACTCTATCTGCAGTACTTAGAGCATCACTCGATATTTCACTGGATGTCTGCATTTCACCTGATGACAGTGACACCAGTTCAATCACAGGAATGATTTTCACAGTTGGCTTCTGAGGGAGCTCTGACAAATCAGTCAGATTGCAAAGTTCATTATCAAAATCGGGATCTCGAAACTGTAAAGTTAAATTATAGTTCAGTCCCAGAGTGTTTTTGAGACAACTATTCAAATCTTCAACTGAGCAAGGCTTTGAAGTCAGTGTGACTTTTCTGATATCAGCTTCTGTAAGAATAACTCGCAAAGTCATTGTTTCTTGAGAAGCCATCTGGAAGGAAAGCACGAAAGAGTTAATTTAGCAAAGAATAAAACGCTTCAATGTCACCATCAGTTTACCATATACACTATAGGCTGACAGTGGAACAATATCATTCAGCTCTTCAATCTGAAGCACGCAAAAAGTTGGCATATCTGGGCAGCAAAGCTCATAAGAACGAAGGTGTTCAGAATACCATGATGTCATGACTTTACACACAATAAGTACCTCTGTGTTCACTGCAACAATGTGAGTTATTTGCTTGAAATCAGGTAGCCCTGAACATGATCCAGCTGAAAGTATCATGTCTGTCTTATAATCAATTCCATTAATGCAGACCGATGGTGCAACAAGAAGTGCTTGAGTTTGAGGGATTTTTTGACCAAGAGCTCTCTGAATGTTTTCTGGGAAAGTGGCAACTAACACTTGTGTAACCTTAGTAATTTCCACACCCTGCTTGAAAAAAGAACTTCAGTCTAGTTTATGGCTAAGAGCCCTCTGGTGTTTCAGTACAAGGGTCATGGCAACATTCTTGAAGTTCTGGGCATCACGTATAACCTTTTTGAAGAACTTGTGTTTTGCTTCAAAACGCATTGTCCAGACCTCAGTAAGTGGACCATGTACCCTAATCAGTTCAGCGTAGTGTTCAATGTAGTGGTGTTTTGGTTGTAGTGTAAAGTCAGGGAAGGTTGACTGCAGAAGGTTCCTATGCTCTGCCACTTTGTAGTCAATGATGTATAATGACTCTTCAGTAAACTGAGGTGCCACAACTAATGCAACAATGTCCTTTAGGAGCATGAGTACTTCCCATGTGTTGTCACCCTCAGGAATATTATGGCCAATAATCAGAGGAAGAAGCCTAATTAGAGACCAATTCTCATGGCCATTTCCCTCAATTGTGCCCTTGGATGAGAAGCCCTTTGAAATCAGCTGAGGCTGATCAGATTTGTCAGCGAATGTATACGGAAATGATCTGATAGCTTCATTCAACACATCTAGGGTGATGTATTTCTTTGCCATCAGGTCTTTGAGGCAAAGAGACAACTCCAGTGGGACTACTCCCTCAAAGACATCATGCATTATGTCAGGGGGATAACCACCAATGACATGAAAATGCTCCAAATTTGCTGTGAGTGGGCACTGTCCTCTTACACCCGTGTTTGTACATGAATTTGGATTCTGCAATGATTCTTGCACCTGCCTGTTGTGTGCATCTCTCTCTCTGAGTTGAAATGCACCAGATCTTACCTCTTGGTGTTGTGTGTAAGTCCTGGATGCAGTGCAAAATCTACAAAACTTGTCCACAATGAAGCTTTCATAAAATCCTGCAAGAGAGTGGGCACCAAGGTTATCTGCTGACACATAGAGCACTGATCCTTTAACACTTCTACCAAGATGCTCAGTGTAAACCCCATGTTGTTCAAGAGTGGCTAAATCACTAAGAAGTGGATACAGAACTCTTTCATAACCACACTTCTTAACTGTTTCAGTGTTGCACAAGAGAGCAAGCTGAATTGAGTTTAGTGTGGATCTGTATTTTCCATGCAAGTTTGCAATAACCCAGTAAAGTGCACACATCTTATGTTTTCTTTTAGATGTTCCTAAAGGGTTAGCCACTTCAAAATCATCAATGTACAGACCCAAAGCGATTGTGAAGTCATCGCAACTAAGAAGGGCATTCTCTGTAAACCCTGAGCCATCGCAACATGTCCTATATTCATGTGGTTTATGTTCTTGTTTTGACATAGCCTTATCCAAAATGTCTTTCTTGTTCAATAGTTTCTGTAGCATCTGTAAGAGGGGAACGTATACTACTGTTTTTCTCCCTTTCTCAACTACAAACTCTATAGGCATTACCAGAGGAAAGTTGCGCATTACATACGATGGTCTTCTTTTACTGGTTGCAAGACATCCATTTTTTTCTACAAGATTTGTACAATATGTCACTCTCTGCCACAGTCTTAACCACCTCCTTCACAACTGACTCATCTACATGTCCAAAGTATTTCTGAAGAGCAGCCTTCACATTCTTTTGCAAAAGCGGCTGGGACAACTGAACTATTTGGTAAAGATGTTGAATTACTTCCTGAACAGAGTTCTCTGGTATGTGAAGGATGGTTTGCATTTTTTAAAAAAGAGCAGCTAAATTATGTTCCAATTGTTGTCCTAAATCTTGAGATTGTGTTTCACTTTCTTCTGCACTAAAATTATCTTGGCCCAATTCATCTGGATGCATCTCCTGCACAGCACACTCCTGAGTGTCAATTACACTGTCATTTTCATTACTCTCTATTCTTACTATTAACTCTGGTTTAAACATTCTCTCATTTTGATCTTGATGATGCTTACTTCTGTGTGCACTGAATGTGGAACATACACTGCTTTCAAAGCTACATCCTTGAAATGGACATTGGACTTTTTGGTGGTCTTTGAGATGTCTACACCGAAGGTGGGCAAAACATTCAGTAATCTCACAGGGTTCAAGAAAATCACAAAGCTGACAGCGAAACTTGGCATCAATTTTCCCCTCATGTTGTTGTTTTTCAGTTGATGTATGAAAACGAGATAAGTGTGTTTTAAGGCTATTGAAAGACTTAAAAGTACATAAACATTCCTGATATAGGCATGGAAATGGTTGGCTTCTTACATAGCTCCCATGTTTAATTCTGTAATGTTTTAACAAGTATCCCCTTTTGTCACAAGCAAATATGCAATACTTACATTTCCAGATCATCTTGATTAGTCTTGCTTTGAACTTCTTGGAATCTGCAGAGTTACAAAAATTCACATTAGACCGTTTTTTTTACTAGCTGACAAGGCAAATTTACATATTTTGATCAGTGAACAGTCTACAAATCTTCTATAAACAGCTAGCCAAAAGAATTAAAGTACTATCTAGCTTTTTTTTTATCTAGCATGTCATTGTACAATAGAATCGTATTAACTGAAATGTAGCTTAGCTAATACCACGCTGATGAGCGAGGTTGCATTTATTTGATAACTAAGACAGCTTACTAACTTGGATTAGTATTTCTCGCGTGTAAAAACAGGGTCGAGTTTCAATTTAAGCTAGTTTGTTTAATACTTCACTCACAAAGAAATGAAAAAAAAAAAACTAATCGGTCAGTGATAAAATTTCGCTGTATTTGTGTTAAAGTCACATGTTTAACATTTCTGATAAGAAAAACCACCAAGATTCACCAACACCATCGAACAAGATATATCGTTTTACACAACAGATGACGCTTTGTTTAATGATTTGTAAATGATTGTTGATCAAAAATATGATACGCATTAGATTTTAGATGTGACGATAGAGCATGTCGTAACATAGAACTAACGTTATATGTAATTGTGGCGGTTGCGATCGATCGGTACAACACTGTGGAGTAAATTTACATGTAAACGCAGCCTAAACTTACATTTAGAGTTACTAGCTAACTGTTATACCTCTCATTTATTAACGACTATTAATGTATTTGCTGTTTGAGACAAAAACGTAAAGTCCTACTCACAGTCACCAGCAGACGTTTTTTTTTTCATCAGCAGACGTAAAAATCCGCGCTGCATCCATGCCTGACGTCAGTTCAAAGAGCCAATCAAATTCTTCCTTGTATTGCGTTTCACTGACAACAGACTAGAATAAACTATGTTAAGTACATTCAGTTTAAACAATTCAATAGAATGAAAAAAATCTTGCAAATCGAACAACAAACTAAACAAATTGAGTAATTGTGCAAAAATGTTGGAGTTTATGTTTATTGTATCTAAGTATTTTGAATTAAAACAATTTCAGGGATAACAGTGTAGGTAAATGCCCAGCAGACAAGCGATATGCATATTTATCCTTGATAAAAAAAATAGTTTTCATCATTCATACTTTTTTATTAAAAATATAGGCTTTAGGCCTACTTGCAGGATTCAAAAATAAATGACAGGTGTTACCCCCTTATCAGGGAAGTTAAATATGTATATAAGCTATAAGTAGCTTTACAGCAAAGTAGATGAGTTTCCCTTAAAAGAGTGTGTTGAATTATAATTTAGATTTTATAATAGCCAACTAGGTTTTTATTGAGAGCATGTTAACCGAATACTGTGCCGTTAAGGGTTTTACAGTCAAATATGTATACGGTACAAAACACTTGTATTTGTGTGTGTTCCCCTTTAAGAGACCCTTCACTGAACACTAATGTTTGGTTGATGTGCACTTGCGAGAAAACGTGGTTTTCGCTATAAAGTTTGATTTATTTTAGTTGATTGGATATATACTGGTTTAGACCCGTCCTCTCATAGGTGAGGCTGATTTTATTGGCCGATTAAGAGATTGTGGGGAGATTTGGTTTGGTTCTGATAAAAAGGTTCTTTTATACCTGCAAAACGCGTGTTATACGATTTATTTTTGTTTATAGTATCTTTTGGGGTTTAAGTATAACAGTTGATGCAGGCTGTGTGTTAACTATTTGTTTATTGAAACTGTTCACGGGTTGAAGACATTGAGGCCTGTTGAGAACCAGCGATCTCTTTTAGCATTATTTGCTGAACTATTCTGCACTATTGAGCTTGCTATTAGCTCATTATTCATCGTGGGACGTGACCGAGGACTCAGATAGACCTTTCGAGTCACCGGAAGCACTCAAAGGTCCTCTGACATCAAGGGAAGGTACGAGACGCTACCGGATAGCGCACCCAGCCACCGGGAGTGTTGGGTGTTCCTTCGGCCTCGTGGGACGGACGGCTGTTCGTGGAGGATTGTGTATCAGGACTGCTTAAAGAATGCAGGTACATTCTATTGGTTTTATTTTGCTCACTGATGAGCGAAGAGGCCAATTTGCAGTTTCAAATGCCCCTACGCACACAAGCAATGTCTCAGGCCTGCATCGAGGTGGTGTGTGAGTGTGTTTATGTGTGTGAGTGGGCCCCAAGTTGGTTTATATTCTGTCTATTGAAATCGTATTACCAGTTTACAGTCTCAGTTCATAAGACAGTGAAAAGTGTTACTTTATACTCTCTGTTTGGGAAATATTCACTGTGAGACTTTATAATTTGGTTATAGCAGTGCACTGGGTATTAAGTGAGTTACTGAATTTAATATTTCACTGTGAATTTATTCTTTATGAGTTAGGGAGTGTGTTCAAAGTGCATCCTAAGGGAGGCACGTTAAAAAGTTATTTGAAACTCATTGAGTGGGGTACATTTCCCTAGGGGATACATTGTTTATTTCAATTTGTGTATTCATATTGTACATTGAGTATTACTATCTGTACGTATTCATATTGAATTTACCTATTGGTTATTACTAGAATATCTCTGCTGATTATTCCTATTTGATGTCTATACAGTTCTATTAATAATATATACATATAACTATATACTTTATTTTCTCTCATTTCCTTTTTTCTGTTTTATAAATAAATCCCCTTTGATCTATAACCTTATCAGTTTATTTAATTATCAGTAAAGTTCATATCTCTAAACAGTGGTATCAGAATAGGGGTCAAGAGTTATAGTCGTGAGACACCAATTAAAGGAACCTCCACCCTACAGAGCTTAGCCCAGGCCAGCCTAAGAGGGCAGGGGGCGCTACACAAAGTGGGAACTCATCCGGGATCATCTTCCCCTCTCTGGTACCCTAAGAGAAGAGAGAAAGAAACACGTTAATACTCTTTAAGTTGATACCTAAGAAAAACTGACACTTTCTGGCACTTAACTGCTTCCTGTTGAAATATGACTTGCAGAAGTAACCCTCTTCTTCAAAGTGAACTAGCTGACTGGTGCAGAGAGGCATGGGTCGATGCAGCTCACGCCTTGCTGCTGACTGGTGTACCAAGAAACACAGAGATTGCACGCATTGAAGAAGTGGCAGAGAGTGTGAAAGTCTTTGGAAGAGTCTGTGTTCGAGACACAAAATGTGGGGCCACTCCAACTACACTACTAGTGCTGTGTGAATGCAGAGAGGCTGTAGACCCCACACGCGGAACAGATGGAACTACGACCTAGAGATGAGGAGGAGACCTGGATGATACTTATGGCTGTTGAAAGAGACTCAACCACTGCTGCTCCAGCAGGATTTGCCGACAAACTATGACTGATCTACAAGCTCTGTTTCCCCCGCTGAGTTCAAATCCCAGTTCCCCTGAGTCAATCATTCGTGCAGTGGGTGAGATCCTAGAGAAAATGGTAAGGCCACAAAATGACAGCAATGCCTACCATCGTTTACGTACATTCTCTGGTACTGTTCCGACACCCACGGGAGAAGAAACCATAGCTCATTGGATCGAGCAAGCTAAAATGATGATAACCGAATGTGAGTGCTCTGAGAAGGAAAAACGAAGAAGGGTTGTTGAAAGCTTAAAGGGACCAGCCCTGGAAATCATTAAAGCTGTCAGTATGTCCAGCCCTGATGCTAGCGCGCTGCAGTACCTTGAAGCGCTGGAAAGTACTTTCGGGTCCTCGGAGTCTGGAGAAGACTTGTATTTTGCTTTTCGGCTTCTTAGACAGTGTCCTAGAGAGTCACTTTCTGATTTCCTGAGAAGGATGGAGAAATCACTGACTAAAGTCGTTCAAAAAGGTGGACTGTCTCCAGCACATGTTGACAAGGCTAGAGTGGAACAACTGATTCGTGTAGCTGTTGAATCTGACATGATGCTTCTGCAGTTGAGGCCAAGGGAGCGAAAAGAACACCCACCCACTTTCCTGAGCCTTCTGAATGAGGTCCGTGAGGCTGAAGAAACTGAAGCCACTCGACGCAAGATCATAGCCCATACACTTTCAGGATGAGGAAAAATTCCTTCCAGCATTTGTAAGAGAACTTAAAGCGGAAATTCAAGAACTGAGGACCCAGCTCAAAGGCGACTGTTCAAATATCCCCGCAGAGCAACAAGAGGCAACCAAGTTCAAGATTTGAGAAAACAAGTACATCAGTTGCAACAACAGCTAGCTGTAATGAACGTCAGTCAAAGTAGTTAATCGAGTCATGCTCAGTTACCACAACAATCTGCTCCAGATCCGATGCGACACAAGCTTTCAAGGAACAAGGAAGATTACTTTTGTTACTGGTGCAGAGAGGACGGACACATTGCTACAAAGTGTCAAACCCCTGAAAATGCCACCCAAGTGATCAATAAGCTAGTCTCCTCAATTAGCTCCTTAAGGAAAGCTAAAGGAATGAGGACTGATCCAAACAACAGAAGTCCATCTGGAGATCAAGCCTGTTTTTCCGAAAACAGTCATGTACACACCTGTGAGCCAAATGGTCTTCCCAAGGGATTAGTGGAGCCAGCCTCGACCGTTGCAGTAAAGATTGGTGGACATCCGTGCCAGGCTCTGTGGGGCAGCGGGTCTCAAGTCACCATTGTTTTCGAATCCTGGTATTCACGAAACCCATAGATGTTTCGTTCCCTGTTACTGTCACTGGTGCTGTAGAGACAATAGCTATCCTTGCTTTAGTCTGCCCAGACCCCCAAGGCCCGCCACAGTTCCCAGTAATCATCGGAACAAATGGCAGCTTTCTTTCAGCGATTGACAGCTTGTAATGGGACTACTAACGTCACAAACAGCGCCCAGTCTCTAAGAATTCAAACCCATCACAACTGCCAAATTCCGGCTGCTGATCGCCCTGAAGGCCAAGTGAAATGGGAAGACCCAGGAACTTTCAACGTCTCATCCCGTGGTGAGCGGTATGCTGTATGCAAAGTCAAGTCCAATAAACCCTTGAGGAAAGATATCTTTCTCATTGAAACCTTGTCTGTTGATCCACTTCCTGCTGGACTGTTTGTTTCCCCAGTTGTACTGCCTTCTTCAGCGGTGGATGTAAACAACTTCAGAGTTTTGATTCATAATGAAACAAGTAAAGATCTCTCAATTCCAGCGGGGACTGAAATTGCCCATGTATTCCCTACCGACACAGTTACTGTTGCACACAGAGTCCCAGAATCCAAAAGGCAGATTGATTCGGAGTTATTCAACTTTGGGGAGGCAAACATACCGGCTGCCTGGGAAAGGAGATTACGTCTGAAGTTGGCTGAGCGAAGTAATGTCTTCTCCACAGAGGAATGGGATGTAGGCTTAGCCAGAGGTGTTACCCATCAGATCAGACTGAGTGATCCTCGGCCCTTCCGAGAACGTTCACGACGCATTTGCCCAGCCGATATTGATGATGTAAGACGTCACCTAAAAGATCTTCTAGCAGCTGGTATCATCAAAGAATCCAGAAGCCCTTATGCGTCACCAATTGTGATAGCTCAGAAGAAGAGTGGTGAGGTACGGATGTGCATTGATTATTGGACCTTAAACAGCCGCACTATTCCAGACCAATACGTTACCCCATGGATTGATGATGCCTTAGACTGTTTGGCCGGCAGCAAATGGTTCTCAGTCTTGGATCTGCGAAGCGGCTATTATCAAATAGCGATGTCTGAAGAAGACAAAGAAAAAACTGCCTTTATCTGTCCGCTGGGATTCTACCAGATTCAGTGCATGCCACAAGGAATCACTGGGGCCCCAGCGACGTTTCAAAGGCTTATGGAGAAAGTGGTCGGTGACATGCATCTATTACAAGAGATCGTCTACCGTGACGACCTCATTGTCTTTGGCAGCACACTCGAGGAACACGAGGAGCGATTGATGAAGGTTCTCGACCGACTGGAGGAATGGGGGCTGAAAGTATCTATCGACAAGTGCCAGTTCTGACAGCCACAGATCAAGTATGTGGGACACATTATTTCTGCTGCGGGTATAGCTCCGGACCCAGAGAAAGTAGCAGCTGTTAATCAGTGGAAAGAGCCTACTGACCTGAAATCCTTACGATCCTTTCTTGGATTTTGTGGGTTCTATCGGCATTTCATTAAGAATTACTCCACCATTTTAAGACTTTTGACTGAGCTCACAAAAGGCTACCCCCCTGCAAAAGGACAGAGCAAGATGGAAGGAAAGAAGTACTACAAGGAGACTGAACCATTTGGTGAACGATGGGACAAAGCATGTGGAGAGGCTTTTCAAAAAATCATACATTGTCTAACTCATGCACCAGTACTTGCCTTCGCTGACCCATCCTTGCCATATGTACTCCACGTGGATGCTAGTCTGAGTGGCCTAGGTGCTGTGCTAAATCAGGAACATTCTGATGGACTTCGACCGGTTGCCTTTGCTAGCAGAAAGTTGAGTGTTTCAGAGCAGCGCTACCCCATACAAGCTAGAGTTCCTATCTTTAAAGTGGGCTGTTGTTGACAAATTTCACGATTACCTATATGGTGCTCAATTTGTTGTGAGAACTGACAACAATCCCCTTACTTACGTATTGACAAGTGCAAAGCTGAATGCAACTGGTCATCGCTGGCTAGCAGCTCTAGCGACATACAACTTCTGCCTGCAGTACAAGCCTGGCAAACATAACATTGACGCGGATGCACTATCCCGTTACCCTACTAACCCTGCTGCTTGTGCCTCTTGGACTGAAATTCTGCAGTCAGGTGTCAAAGCAATATGTCAGTTGGCCAGTTCTCCTTGGAGTGAAGAATCCACCCGCCTGGTAGACCAGCTATGTGTTTCGCCATGTAGCATCCCTTCTGCTTACTCTGCTGGAAGTGTGTCATATGGAGCAGTTGACCAATGCAGACTTAAAGTTGGCACAAGAACAGGACCCCGTTATCAGAGTGGTGAAACAAGACATTGAACTTGGCAAGGTACTTACCCCTCTGAAGAGTTCTGATCCAGTGCTTACTCTCCTACAACGTCAGGCCCCAAAACTGGTCATTCGAAACAATTTACTATACAGAGTCACCAAAAGCCAAAGTGGGAAAGAAAAAAGTTCAGCTGGTTCTGCCTGAGAAATATCACCTAACCGTCATGCAGTCTTTACATTATGATTCTGGTCACCTTGGTGTGGAACGGACGACTGAGCTACTAAGAGATCGATTTTACTGGCCCAGTATGACCATCGACATTGAGCAGTACATTAAAAATTGTGGTCGTTGTATTACCCGAAAGACACTACCTCAGAAGTCTGCCCACATTACCAGTAATGGTCCACTAGACCTGGTATGCATTGACTTCTTGTCACTTGAACCCGATTCCAAGGGCATTGCCAATGTGCTAGTAATAACCGACCACTTCACTCGCTATGCTCAGGCATTCCCTACCAAAGACCAGCGAGCAGTAATGGTTGCCAAAGTCCTTGTGAAAAAGTTCTTTGTTCACTATGGATTGCCCTCACGCATTCACTCTGATCAAGGGCGAGATTTTGAAAGCCGGCTGATATGAGAACTACTAGGGATGCTGGGAATCCGCAAATCACGGACAACACCCTACCACCCACAAGGTGACCCGCAACCAGAACGCTTTAACCGGACCCTTCTCTCCATGCTCATTACCCTGGATCCTGCCCAAAAGAGTAAGTGGAGTCAACACATCACTCAGCTTGTACATGTCTACAATTGTACAAAGAACGAGGCGACAGGCTACTCCCCTTATTTCCTCCTCTTTTTGCAATTTGCCCATTGATGTGTGTTTCGGCACTTCCACTGATGGTGAGAGAGGAGTGAATCATCTGCAGTATGTCGAGAAAATGAAGATTGAACTTCAGCAGGCATATCAGTTAGCAGCTGAGACTTCATTGAAGGTTCACCAAAGAAACAAGCGGCTCTATGACCAAAGAGTGAAACCTCAAATGTTGACAGTTGGAGACCGAGTGCTCATCAGAAACCTTGCTGTCACAGGAAAGCAAAAACTACAAGACAGATGGAACTCCTTACCTTATGTTGTCATTGAGAAGTTTAAAGACTTACCGGTGTCCAAACTGCGGCCGGAGAGTGGGATGGGTGGAATAAGGATCATTCACAGAGACCATCTGTTATTATTAAACATATATATCACAAGACGAACACTCTAATCCATATTACGAATTAAACTATGCGATGTAAAACATTTTTTTACCTGAAATTGCTGTCACATATTTTAGTTAAGAATAGTGAGGTGTTCAGGAATACACAAAGCTCTAAAGGTACTTTTGAATCGTTTTGTAATGCTTCACATTTAAAAAAAATTTATGTAAGAATCCCTCTTATACTCTACATCGATGATTTTGAGGTGTGTAATCCACTCGGGACGTCTAGAAAAAAGCACAAAGTTACTGCCGTCTACTGGGTGTTGGGAAACATTCGCAGTGTATCACGCACTTCACTGACATCCATCTATCTGGCTCTGCTTTGTAAAGCAAATGATGCAAAGAAATATGGATATTCTCGTGTACTTGAACCATTGTTGATGGATCTCAAGAGCTTGGAGCAAAACGTTTTTTTTTGTGTCCTCTTTTGGGAGATTTATCAAGGGCACAGTGTTCTGTGTGATTGCTGATAATCTGGGTGCTCATGCAGTTGGAGGTGTTCTTGAAAACTTCATTGGGTCACACATCTGCAGATTGTACCAGGGATCGGATCTGGTGCATTTGCTCAAAGAAATAAAGAAGAACATGAAACACGTGTTCAAACTGCTTTAAGGACAGCAACCCATTGCTTTGGGGTGAAAGATCAATGTCCAATTACTAACAGACTGGATCACTTTCATGTAGTAGCAGGGTATCCTCCTGATGTGCTTCATGATTTGCTTGAGGGAATTGTACCAGTTAAATTGGCATTGTGTTTGGATGTATTGATTAGGAAAAAGTATTTCACTCTTGTGGAGCTCAACCATCAAATCAAAACATTCATACAAATGGAGTGACAGAACAAACTCGTCTCAAGTTGTTGCACCAAACTTTGGGTCTAAAACCAGCATCGGTGGCAATGCCCACGAAAACTGGTGTTTATAGAGGTTGCTGTCACTTATGGTTGGAGAGAAAATACCAGAGGATGAAAAGGCATGGCAGTTGATAATGACTCTTAAAGATGTTGTTGAGCTTGCTCTGTCACCTGTCTTTTCAGATGCAAGCATCGTCTTTCTTGACAGCAAGATATCTGAACATCGACATAGGTTCTTTGAATTTTTTCCACAACAAAGACTGCTTCCGAAACATCACTTTCTGGAGCATTAACTTCAGCTTATCAAAGACTTTAGCCCCCTTGTGGCATTATGGACTATGAGGTTCGAAGCCAAACACCACTTCTTTAAGAAGGTTATTCAGCAAACTGGCTGCTTCAGGAAAATTGCGTTCCATTTGTATAACTCTGATCATGCAAGGCCTGCCATTTCTGTGACAAAAATGTCTAAAGTGCCACTTGAAGTGCTAAATAGAAGGAATAAAAGAAACCGTGAGAAAACAATTCCCCAATGCCATTGCAGTACACATGACAAATAAGGTAGTCTATTTCGGCACAGACTACACAGTAGGAATGATGCTAGCATTTGGCTCAACTGGGGGATTGCCTGACTTTGCAGAAATTGTTCAAATGGTTGTTCTTCAAGATGAACTCTGCTTTGTTGTCAGGCTGCAAACAGCCTGCATGGTACAATGAACATCTCAGGGTTTTCATGTTGGAAACCACTTGTGGTATTAAAGTCCTCCAACAAGCCCAGCTAACCGACATTTATCCACTGGCAACCTACACCATGTGAGGGCACTCGATGGTGTCTCTAAAACACTACATTTGGGTTGATTAAAAGGTTATGTACCTATTTCCTATTACGTTCTTACATACTGCATTATATATTATAGATTACATATATATATATATATAAACTGCCATGACTATATTTTACTCAGGTGTGTGCTTGTTATATTTTGTTAATGGTGATAAGATTGTGGTAATGTAATAAAGTGTGTGTGTGTGTGTTTCAGTGCAGGTGCTTGACTGTGTGTATAGTTTATGTGAGAGAGAGTTAGAGAGAGACACTGCGGTTGCAGTTATGCATTTAAAATTAAGCAGCTAAATCTAGGCTAATACCCTTTCTTTTTTTCCTTTCAGACTGAGATTGTGAAACACATCAACAATGTCCTCACCTAGCCCAGCTGTACTACGAGCAATTCTACAGGACCATGATGTACGAAAATTGTTCCTTCCATCTGGGATTCCGAACACAGTTGATGATCTTCTGACAATTGTAAAATATACTTTTCAATTAGATGGCCATTTTAGTCTCATGTACATGGACACTGAATTTTGGTCAGTTTTTTACTCTGACCTCTACTTACGACATTAAGAACAAGGGCTCAATCAAAATCATAAAAAAGTAGAAGAACCAGCAGTCATTCTGACATTGACACCTGTTTGTGACTCTGACATCTTATCAACTCCAAGAGATTTGGACCAGCATTCTAGAGATGACCAAGCCTCAACAAGTTCTAGTGCTGTTGGCAACATCTGACGGTTGCTTGGAAAAGTGGCCAGAAAAATGTGAAGTTCCTGATTTTTCCTATGATTTCGACCATCGAAATCATAGGAAAAATCAGGAAACTCACATTTTATGTGGCCACTTTTCAAAGCAACCGTTAGATTGGGCCAACCCGCACTAGAACTGTTGAGGCTTGGTCATCTCTAGAATGCTGGTCCAAATCTCTTGGAGTTGATAAGATGTCAGAGTCACAAACAGGTGTCAATGTCAGAATGACTGCTGGTTCTTCTACTTTTTTATGATTTTGATTGAGCCCTTGTTCTTAATGTCGTAAGTAGAGGTCAGAGTAAAAAACTGACCAAAATTCAGTGTCCATGTACATGAGACTAAAATGGCCATCTAATTGAAAAGTATATTTTACAATTGTCAGAAGATCATCAACTGTGTTCGGAATCCCAGATGGAAGGAACAATTTTCGTACATCATGGTCCTGTAGAATTGCTCGTAGTACAGCTGGGCTAGGTGAGGACATTGTTGATGTGTTTCACAATCTCAGTCTGAAAGGAAAAAAAGAAAGGGTATTAGCCTAGATTTAGCTGCTTAATTTTAAATGCATAACTGCAACCGCAGTGTCTCTCTCTAACTCTCTCTCACATAAACTATACACACAGTCAAGCACCTGCACTGAAACACACACAAACCCACTTTATACATACCACAATCATCACCATTACAAAATATAACAAGCACACACTGAGTAAAAACATATAGTCATGGCAGTTATATAATTATATATATATTATATATATATATATTATATGCAAAGGAACGTGTAAGAACGTAAATAGGGAAATAGGTACATAACCTTTTAATCAACCCAAATGTAGTGTTTTAGAGACACCATCGAGTGCCCTCACATGGTGTAGGTTGCCAGTGGATAAATGTCGGTTAGCTGGGCTTGTTGGAGGACTTTAATACCACAAGTGGTTTCCAACATGAAAACCCTGAGATGTTCATTGTACCATGCAGGCTGTTTGCAGCCTGACAACAAAGCAGAGTTCATCTTGAAGAACAACCATTTGAACAATTTCTGCAAAGTCAGGCAATCCCCCAGTTGAGCCAAATGCTAGCATCATTCCTACTGTGTAGTCTGTGCCGAAATAGACTACCTTATTTGTCATGTGTACTGCAATGGCATTGGGGAATTGTTTTCTCACGGTTTCTTTTATTCCTTCTATTTAGCACTTCAAGTGGCACTTTAGACATTTTTGTCACAGAAATGGCAGGCCTTGCATGATCAGAGTTATACAAATGGAACGCAATTTTCCTGAAGCAGCCAGTTTGCTGAATAACCTTCTTAAAGAAGTGGTGTTTGGCTTCGAACCTCATAGTCCATAATGCCACAAGGGGGCTAAAGTCTTTGATAAGCTGAAGTTAATGCTCCAGAAAGTGATGTTTCGGAAGCAGTCTTTGTTGTGGAAAAAATTCAAAGAACCTATGTCGATGTTCAGATATCTTGCTGTCAAGAAAGACGATGCTTGCATCTGAAAAGACAGGTGACAGAGCAAGCTCAACAACATCTTTAAGAGTCATTATCAACTGCCATGCCTTTTCATCCTCTGGTATTTTCTCTCCAACCATAAGTGACAGCAACCTCTATAAACACCAGTTTTCGTGGGCATTGCCACCGATGCTGGTTTTAGACCCAAAGTTTGGTGCAACAACTTGAGACGAGTTTGTTCTGTCACTCCATTTGTATGAATGTTTTGATTTGATGGTTGAGCTCCACAAGAGTGAAATACTTTTTCCTAATCAATACATCCAAACACAATGCCAATTTAACTGGTACAATTCCCTCAAGCAAATCATGAAGCACATCAGGAGGATACCCTGCTACTACATGAAAGTGATCCAGTCTGTTAGTAATTGGACATTGATCTTTCACCCCAAAGCAATGGGTTGCTGTCCTTAAAGCAGTTTGAACACGTGTTTCATGTTCTTCTTTATTTCTTTGAGCAAATGCACCAGATCCGATCCCTGGTACAATCTGCAGATGTGTGACCCAATGAAGTTTTCAAGAACACCTCCAACTGCATGAGCACCCAGATTATCAGCAATCACACAGAACACTGTGCCCTTGATAAATCTCCCAAAAGAGGACACAAAAAAAAACGTTTTGCTCCAAGCTCTTGAGATCCATCAACAATGGTTCAAGTACACGAGAATATCCATATTTCTTTGCATCATTTGCTTTACAAAGCAGAGCCAGATAGATGGATGTCAGTGAAGTGCGTGATACACTGCGAATGTTTCCCAACACCCAGTAGACGGCAGTAACTTTGTGCTTTTTTCTAGACGTCCCGAGTGGATTACACACCTCAAAATCATCGATGTAGAGTATAAGAGGGATTCTTACATAAATTTTTTTTAAATGTGAAGCATTACAAAACGATTCAAAAGTACCTTTAGAGCTTTGTGTATTCCTGAACACCTCACTATTCTTAACTAAAATATGTGACAGCAATTTCAGGTAAAAAAATGTTTTACATCGCATAGTTTAATTCGTAATATGGATTAGAGTGTTCGTCTTGTGATATATATGTTTAATAATAACAGATGGTCTCTGTGAATGATCCTTATTCCACCCATCCCACTCTCCGGCCGCAGTTTGGACACCGGTAAGTCTTTAAACTTCTCAATGACAACATAAGGTAAGGAGTTCCATCTGTCTTGTAGTTTTTGCTTTCCTGTGACAGCAAGGTTTCTGATGAGCACTCGGTCTCCAACTGTCAACATTTGAGGTTTCACTCTTTGGTCATAGAGCCGCTTGTTTCTTTGGTGAACCTTCAATGAAGTCTCAGCTGCTAACTGATATGCCTGCTGAAGTTCAATCTTCATTTTCTCGACATACTGCAGATGATTTACTCCTCTCTCACCATCAGTGGAAGTGCCGAAACACACATCAATGGGCAAATTGCAAAAAGAGGAGGAAATAAGGGGAGTAGCCTGTCGCCTCGTTCTTTGTACAATTGTAGACATGTACAAGCTGAGTGATGTGTTGACTCCACTTACTCTTTTGGGCAGGATCCAGGGTAATGAGCATGGAGAGAAGGGTCCGGTTAAAGCGTTCTGGTTGCGGGTCACCTTGTGGGTGGTAGGGTGTTGTCCGTGATTTGCGGATTCCCAGCATCCCTAGTAGTTCTCATATCAGCCGGCTTTCAAAATCTCGCCCTTGATCAGAGTGAATGCGTGAGGGCAATCCATAGTGAACAAAGAACTTTTTCACAAGGACTTTGGCAACCATTACTGCTCGCTGGTCTTTGGTAGGGAATGCCTGAGCATAGCGAGTGAAGTGGTCGGTTATTACTAGCACATTGGCAATGCCCTTGGAATCGGGTTCAAGTGACAAGAAGTCAATGCATACCAGGTCTAGTGGACCATTACTGGTAATGTGGGCAGACTTCTGAGGTAGTGTCTTTCGGGTAATACAACGACCACAATTTTTAATGTACTGCTCAATGTCGATGGTCATACTGGGCCAGTAAAATCGATCTCTTAGTAGCTCAGTCGTCCGTTCCACACCAAGGTGACCAGAATCATAATGTAAAGACTGCATGACGGTTAGGTGATATTTCTCAGGCAGAACCAGCTGAACTTTTTCTTTCCCACTTTGGCTTTTGGTGACTCTGTATAGTAAATTGTTTCGAATGACCAGTTTTGGGGCCTGACGTTGTAGGAGAGTAAGCACTGGATCAGAACTCTTCAGAGGGGTAAGTACCTTGCCAAGTTCAATGTCTTGTTTCACCACTCTGATAACGGGGTCCTGTTCTTGTGCCAACTTTAAGTCTGCATTGGTCAACTGCTCCATATGACACACTTCCAGCAGAGTAAGCAGAAGGGATGCTACATGGCGAAACACATAGCTGGTCTACCAGGCGGGTGGATTCTTCACTCCAAGGAGAACTGGCCAACTGACATATTGCTTTGACACCTGACTGCAGAATTTCAGTCCAAGAGGCACAAGCAGCAGGGTTAGTAGGGTAACGGGATAGTGCATCCGCGTCAATGTCATGTTTGCCAGGCTTGTACTGCAGGCATAATTGTTGTATGTCGCTAGAGCTGCTAGCCAGCGATGACCAGTTGCATTCAGCTTTGCATTTGTCAATACGTAAGTAAGGGGATTGTTGTCAGTTCTCACAACAAATTGAGCACCGTATAGGTAATCGTGAAATTTGTCAACAACAGCCCACTTTAAAGATAGGAACTCTAGCTGGTGTATGGGGTAGCGCTGCTCTGAAACACTCAACTTTGTGCTAGCAAAGGCAACCGGTCGAAGTCCATCAGAATGTTCCTGATTTAACACAGCACCTAGGACACTCAGACTAGCATCCACGTGGAGTACATATGGCAGGGATGGGTCAGCGAAGGCAAGTACTGGTGCATGAGTTAGGCAATGTATGATTTTTTTGAAAAGCCTCTCCACATGCTTTTTCCCATTGTTCACCAAATGGCTCAGTCTCCTTGTAGTACTTCTTTCCTTCCATTTTGCTCTGTCCTTTTGCAGGGGGGTAGCCTTTTGTGAGCTCAGTCAAAAGTCTTAAAATGGTGGAGTAATTCTTAATGAAATGCCGATAGAACCCACAAAATCCAAGAAAGGATCGTAAGGATTTCAGGTCAGTAGGCTCTTTCCACTGATTAACAGCTGCTACTTTCTCTGGGTCCGGAGCTATACCCGCAGCAGAAGCAATGTGTCCAACATACTTGACCTGTGGCTGACAGAACTGGCACTTGTCGATAGATACTTTCAGCCCCCATTCCTCCAGTCGGTCGAGAACCTTCATCAATCGCTCCTCGTGTTCCTCGAGTGTGCTGCCAAAGACAATGAGGTCGTCACGGTAGACGATCTCTTGTAATAGATGCATGTCACCGACCACTTTCTCCATAAGCCTTTGAAACGTCGCTGGGGCCCCAGTGATTCCTTGTGGCATGCACTGAATCTGGTAGAATCCCAGCGGACAGATAAAGGCAGTTTTTTCTTTGTCTTCTTCAGACATCGCTATTTGATAATAGCCGCTCCGCAGATCCAAGACTGAGAACCATTTGCTGCCGGCCAAACAGTCTAAGGCATCATCAATCCATGGGGTAACGTATTGGTCTGGAATAGTGCGGCTGTTTAAGGTCCAATAATCAATGCACATCCGTACCTCACCACTCTTCTTCTGAGCTATCACAATTGGTGACGCATAAGGGCTTCTGGATTCTTTGATGATACCAGCTGCTAGAAGATCTTTTAGGTGACGTCTTACATCATCAATATCGGCTGGGCAAATGCGTCGTGAACGTTCTCGGAAGGGCCGAGGATCACTCAGTCTGATCTGATGGGTAACACCTTTGGCTAAGCCTACATCCCATTCCTCTGTGGAGAACACATTACTTCGCTCAGCCAACTTCAGACGTAATCTCCTTTCCCAGGCAGCAGGTATGTTTGCCTCCCCAAAGTTGAATAACTCCGAATCAATCTGCCTTTTGGATTCTGGGACTCTGTGTGCAACAGTAACTGTGTCGGTAGGGAATACATGGGCAATTATAGTCCCCGCTGGAATTGAGAGATCTTTACTTGTTTCATTATGAATCAAAACTCTGAAGTTGTTTACATCCACCGCTGAAGAAGGCAGTACAACTGGGGAAACAAACAGTCCAGCAGGAAGTGGATCAACAGACAAGGTTTCAATGAGAAAGATATCTTTCCTCAAGGGTTTATTGGACTTGACTTTGCATACAGCATACCGCTCACCACGGGATGAGACGTTGAAAGTTCCTGGGTCTTCCCATTTCACTTGGCCTTCAGGGCGATCAGCAGCCGGAATTTGGCAGTTGTGATGGGTTTGAATTCTTAGAGACTGGGCGCTGTTTGTGACGTTAGTAGTCCCATTACAAGCTGTCAATCGCTGAAAGAAAGCTGCCATTTGTTCCGATGATTACTGGGAACTGTGGCGGGCCTTGGGGGTCTGGGCAGACTAAAGCAAGGATAGCTATTGTCTCTACAGCACCAGTGACAGTAACAGGGAACGAAACATCTATGGGTTTCGTGAATACCAGGATTCGAAAACAATGGTGACTTGAGACCCGCTGCCCCACAGAGCCTGGCACGGATGTCCACCAATCTTTACTGCAACGGTCGAGGCTGGCTCCACTAATCCCTTGGGAAGACCATTTGGCTCACAGGTGTGTACATGACTGTTTTCGGAAAAACAGGCTTGATCTCCAGATGGACTTCTGTTGTTTGGATCAGTCCTCATTCCTTTAGCTTTCCTTAAGGAGCTAATTGAGGAGACTAGCTTATTGATCACTTGGGTGGCATTTTCAGGGGTTTGACACTTTGTAGCAATGTGTCCGTCCTCTCCGCACCGGTAACAAAAGTAATCTTCCTTGTTCCTTGAAAGCTTGTGTCGCGTCGGATCTGGAGCAGATTGTTGTGGTAACTGAGCATGACTCGATTAACTACTTTGACTGACGTTCATTACAGCTAGCTGTTGTTGCAACTGATGTACTTGTTTTCTCAAATCTTGAACTTGGTTGCCTCTTGTTGCTCTGCGGGGATATTTGAACAGTCGCCTTTGAGCTGGGTCCTCAGTTCTTGAATTTCCGCTTTAAGTTATCTTACAAATGCTGGAAGGAATTTTTCCTCATCCTGAAAGTGTATGGGCTTTGCTGTGGCTGTGATCTTGCGTCGAGTGGCTTCAGTTTCTTCAGCCTCATGGACCTCATTCAGAAGGCTCAGGAAAGTGGGTGGGTGTTCTTTTCGCTCCCTTGGCCTCAACTGCAGAAGCATCATGTCAGATTCAACAGCTCCACGAATCAGTTGTTCCACTCTAGCCTTGTCAACATGTGCTGGAGACAGTCCACCTTTTTGAACGACTTTAGTCAGTGATTTCTCCATCCTTCTCAGGAAATCAGAAAGTGACTCTCTAGGACACTGTCTAAGAAGCCGAAAAGCAAAATACAAGTCTTCTCCAGACTCCGAGGACCCGAAAGTACTTTCCAGCGCTTCAAGGTACTGCAGCGCGCTAGCATCAGGGCTGGACATACTGACAGCTTTAATGATTTCCAGGGCTGGTCCCTTTAAGCTTCCAACAACCCTTCTTCGTTTTTCCTTCTCAGAGCACTCACATTCGGTTATCATCATTTTAGCTTGCTCGATCCAATGAGCTATGGTTTCTTCTCCCGTGGGTGTCGGAACAGTACCAGAGAATGTACGTAAACGATGGTAGGCATTGCTGTCATTTTGTGGCCTTACCATTTTCTCTAGGATCTCACCCACTGCACGAATGATTGACTCAGGGGAACTGGGATTTGAACTCAGCGGGGGAAACAGAGCTTGTAGATCAGTCATAGTTTGTCGGCAAATCCTGCTGGAGCAGCAGTGGTTGAGTCTCTTTCAACAGCCATAAGTATCATCCAGGTCTCCTCCTCATCTCTAGGTCGTAGTTCCATCTGTTCCGCGTGTGGGGTCTACAGCCTCTCTGCATTCACACAGCACTAGTAGTGTAGTTGGAGTGGCCCCACATTTTGTGTCTCGAACACAGACTCTTCCAAAGACTTTCACACTCTCTGCCACTTCTTCAATGCGTGCAATCTCTGTGTTTCTTGGTACACCAGTCAGCAGCAAGGCGTGAGCTGCATCGACCCATGCCTCTCTGCACCAGTCAGCTAGTTCACTTTGAAGAAGAGGGTTACTTCTGCAAGTCATATTTCAACAGGAAGCAGTTAAGTGCCAGAAAGTGTCAGTTTTTCTTAGGTATCAACTTAAAGAGTATTAACGTGTTTCTTTCTCTCTTCTCTTAGGGTACCAGAGAGGGGAAGATGATCCCGGACGAGCCCCCAATTTGTGTAGCGCCCCCTGCCCTCTTAGGCTGGCCTGGGCTAAGCTCTGTAGGGTGGAGGTTCCTTTAATTGGTGTCTCACGACTATAACTCTTGACCCCTATTCTGATACCACTGTTTAGAGATATGAACTTCACTGATAATTAAATAAACTGATAAGGTTATAGATCAAAGGGGATTTATTTATAAAACAGAAAAAAGGAAATGAGAGAAAATAAAGTATATAGTTATATGTATATATTATTAATAGAACTGTATAGACATCAAATAGGAATAATCAGCAGAGATATTCTAGTAATAACCAATAGGTAAATTCAATATGAATACGTACAGATAGTAATACTCAATGTACAATATGAATACACAAATTGAAATAAACAATGTATCCCCTAGGGAAATGTACCCCACTCAATGAGTTTCAAATAACTTTTTAACGTGCCTCCCTTAGGATGCACTTTGTACACACTCCCTAACTCATAAAGAGTAAATTCACAGTGAAATATTAAATTCAGTAACTCACTTAATACCCAGTGCACTGTTATAACCAAATTATAAAGTCTCACAGTGAATATTTCCCAAACAGAGGGTATAAAGTAATACTTTTCACTGTCTTATGAACTGTGACTGTAAAATGGTAATACGATTTCAATAGACAGAATATAAACCAACGTGGGCCCACTCACACACAAACACACTCACACACCACCCCGATGGAGGCCTGAGACGTTGCTTGTGTGCGTAGGGGCCTTTGAAACTGCAAATTGGCCTCTTCGCTCTTCAGTGAGCAAAATAAAACCAATAGAATGTACCTGCATTCTTTAAGCAGTCCTGATACACAATCCTCCACGAACAGCCGTCTATCCCCCAATGCCGGAGGAACACCCAACTCTCCCGGTGGCTGGGTGCGCTATCCGGTAGCGTCTCGTACCTTCCCTTGATGTCAGAGGACCTTTGAGTGCTTCCGGTGACTCGAAAGGTCTATCTGAGTCCTCGGTCACGTCCCACGATGAATAATGAGCTAATAGCAAGCTCAATAGTGCAGAATAGTTCAGCAAATAATGCTAAAAGAGATCGCTGGTTCTCAATAAACAAATAGTTAACACACAGCCTGCATCAACTGTTATACTTAAACCCCAAAAGATACTATAAACAAAAATAAATCGTATAACACGCGTTTTGCAGGTATAAAAGAACCTTTTTATCAGAACCAAACCAAATCTCCCCACAATCTCTTAATCGGCCAATAAAATCAGCCTCACCTATGAGAGGACGGGTCTAAACCAGTATATATCCAATCAACTAAAATAAATCAAACTTTATAGCGAAAACCACGTTTTCTCGCAAGTGCACATCAACCAAACATTAGTGTTCAGTGAAGGGTCTCTTAAAGGGGAACACACACAAATACAAGTGTTTTGTACCGTATACATATTTGACTGTAAAACCCTTAACGGCACAGTATTCGGTTAACATGCTCTCAATAAAAACCTAGTTGGCTATTATAAAATCTAAATTATAATTCAACACACTCTTTTAAGGGAAACTCATCTACTTTGCTGTAAAGTTACTTATAGCTTATATACATATTTAACTTCCCTGATAAGGGGGTAACACCTGTCATTTATTTTTGAATCCTGCAAGTAGGCCTAAAGCCTATATTTTTAATAAAAAAGTATGAATGATGAAAACTATTTTTTTTATCAAGGATAAATATGCATATCGCTTGTCTGCTGGGCATTTACCTACACTGTTATCCCTGAAATTGTTTTAATTCAAAATACTTAGATACAATAAACATAAACTCCAACATTTTTGCACAATTACTCAATTTGTTTAGTTTGTTGTTCGATTTGCAAGATTTTTTTCATTCTATTGAATTGTTTAAACTGAATGTACTTAACATAGTTTATTCTAGTCTGTTGTCAGTGAAACGCAATACAAGGAAGAATTTGATTGGCTCTTTGAACTGACGTGAGGCATGGATGCAGCGCGGATTTTTACGTCTGCTGGTGACTGTGAGTAGGACTTTACATTTTTGTCTCAAACAGCAAATACATTAATAGTCGTTAATAAATGAGAGGTATAACAGTTAGCTAGTAACTCTAAATGTAAGTTTAGGCTGTGTTTACATGTAAATTTACACCACAGTGTTGTACCGATCGATCGCAACCGCCACAATGACATATAACGTTAGTTCTATGTTATGACATGCTCTATCGTCACATCTAAAATCTAATGCGTATCATATTTTTGATCAACAATCATTTACAAATCATTAAACAAAGCGTCATCTGTTGTGTAAAACGATATATCTTGTTTGATGGTGTTGGTGAATCTTGGTGGTTTTTCTTATCAGAAATGTTAAACATGTGACTTTAACACAAATACAGCGAAACTTTATCACTGACCGATTAGTTTTTTTTTTTTCATTTCTTTGTGAGTGAAGTATTAAACAAACTAGCTTAAATTGAAACTCGACCCTGTTTTTACACGCGAGAAATACTAATCCAAGTTAGTTAGCTGTCTTAGTTATCAAATAAATGCAACCTCGTGCTCATCAGCGTGGTATTAGCTAAGCTACATTTCAGTTAATACGATTCTATTGTACGATGACATGCTAGATTAAAAAAAAGCTAGATAGTACTTTAATTCTTTTGGCTAGCTGTTTATAGAAGATTTGTAGACTGTTCACTGATCAAAATATGTAAATTTGCCTTGTCAGCTAGTAAAAAAAACGGTCTAATGTGGATTTTTGTAACTCTGCAGATTCCAAGAAGTTCAAAGCAAGACTAATCAAGATGATCTGGAAATGTAAGTATTGCATATTTGCTTGTGACAAAAGGGGATACTTGTTAAAACATTACAGAATTAAAAATGGGAGCGATGTAAGAAGCCAACCATTTCCATGCCTATATCAGGAATGTTTATGTACTTTTAAGTCTTTCAATAGCCTTAAAACACACTTATCTCGTTTTCATACATCAACTGAAAAACAACAACATGAGGGGGAAATTGAAGCCAAGTTTCGCTGTCAGCTTTGTGATTTAATTGAACCCTGTGAGATTACTGAATATTTTGCCCACCTTCGGCGTAGACATCTCAAAGACCACCAAAAAGTCCAATGTCCATTTCAAGGATGTAGCTTTGAAAGCAGTGTATGTTCCACATTCAGTGCACACAGAAGTAAGCATCATCAAGATCAAAATGAGAGAATGTTTAAACCAGTGTTAATAGTAAGAATAGAGAGTAATGAAAATGACAGTGTAATTGACACTCAGGAGTGTGCTGTGCAGGAGATGCATCCAGATGAATTGGGCCAAGATAATTTTAGTGCAGAAGAAAGTGAAACACAATCTCAAGATTTAGGACAACAATTGGAACATAATTTAGCTGCTCTTTTTTAAAAAATGCAAACCTTCCTTCACATACCAGAGAACTCTGTTCAGGAAGTAATTCAACATCTTTACCAAATAGTTCAGTTGTCCCAGCCGCTTTTGCAAAAGAATGTGAAGGCTGCTCTTCAGAAATACTTTGGACATGTAGATGAGTCAGTTGTGAAGGAGGTGGTTAAGACTGTGGCAGAGTGACATATTGTCCAAATCTTGTAGAAAAAATGGATGTCTTGCAACCAGTAAAAGAAGACCATCGTATGTAATGCGCAACTTTCCTCTGGTAATGCCTATAGAGTTTGTAGTTGAGAAAGGGAGAAAAACAGTAGTATACGTTCCCCTCTTACAGATGCTACAGAAACTATTGAACAAGAAAGACATTTTGGATAAGGCTATGTCAAAACAAGAACATAAACCACATGAATATAGGACATGTTGCGATGGCTCAGGGTTTACAGAGAATGCCCTTCTTAGTTGCGATGACTTCACAATCGCTTTGGGTCTGTACATTGATGATTTTGAAGTGGCTAACCCTTTAGGACCATCTAAAAGAAAATATAAGATGTGTGCACTTTACTGGGTTATTGCAAACTTGCATGGAAAATACAGATCCACACTAAACTCAATTCAGCTTGCTCTCTTGTGCAACACTGAAACAGTTAAGAAGTGTGGTTATGAAAGAGTTCTGTATCCACTTCTTAGTGATTTAGCCACTCTTGAACAACATGGGGTTTACACTGAGCATCTTGGTAGAAGTGTTAAAGGATCAGTGCTCTATGTGTCAGCAGATAACCTTGGTGCCCACTCTCTTGCAGGATTTTATGAAAGCTTCATTGTGGACAAGTTTTGTAGATTTTGCACTGCATCCAGGACTTACACACAACACCAAGAGGTAAGATCTGGTGCATTTCAACTCAGAGAGAGAGATGCACACAACAGGCAGGTGCAAGAATCATTGCAGAATCCAAATTCATGTAAAAACACGGGTGTAAGAGGACAGTGCCCACTCACAGCAAATTTGGAGCATTTTCATGTCATTGGTGGTTATCCCCCTGACATAATGCATGATGTCTTTGAGGGAGTAGTCCCACTGGAGTTGTCTCTTTGCCTCAAAGACCTGATGGCAAAGAAATACATCACCCTAGATGTGTTGAATGAAGCTATCAGATCATTTCCGTATACATTCGCTGACAAATCTGATCAGCCTCAGCTGATTTCAAAGGGCTTCTCATCCAAGGGCACAATTGAGGGAAATGGCCATGAGAATTGGTCTCTAATTAGGCTTCTTCCTCTGATTATTGGCCATAATATTCCTGAGGGTGACAACACATGGGAAGTACTCATGCTCCTAAAGGACATTGTTGCATTAGTTGTGGCACCTCAGTTTACTGAAGAGTCATTATACATCATTGACTACAAAGTGGCAGAGCATAGGAACCTTCTGCAGTCAACCTTCCCTGACTTTACACTACAACCAAAACACCACTACATTGAACACTACGCTGAACTGATTAGGGTACATGGTCCACTTACTGAGGTCTGGACAATGCGTTTTGAAGCAAAACACAAGTTCTTCAAAAAGGTTATACGTGATGCCCAGAACTTCAAGAATGTTGCCATGACCCTTGTACTGAAACACCAGAGGGCTCTTAGCCATAAACTAGACTGAAGTTCTTTTTTCAAGCAGGGTGTGGAAATTACTAAGGTTACACAAGTGTTAGTTGCCACTTTCCCAGAAAACATTCAGAGAGCTCTTGGTCAAAAAATCCCTCAAACTCAAGCACTTCTTGTTGCACCATCGGTCTGCATTAATGGAATTGATTATAAGACAGACATGATACTTTCAGCTGGATCATGTTCAGGGCTATCTGATTTCAAGCAAATTACTCACATTGTTGCAGTGAACACAGAGGTACTTTTTGTGTGTAAAGTCATGACATCATGGTATTTTGAACACCTTCATTCTTATGAGCTTTGCTGCCCAGATATGCCATCTTTTTGCGTGCTTCAGATTGAAGAGCTGAATGATATTGTTCCACTGTCAGCCTATAGTGTATATGGTAAACTGATGGTGACATTGAAGCGTTTTATTCTTTGCTAAATTAACTCTTTCGTGCTTTCCTTCCAGATGGCTTCTCAAGAAACCATGACTTTGCAAGTTATTCTTACAGAAGCTGATATCAGAAAAGTCACACTGACTTCAAAGCCTTGCTCAGTTGAAGATTTGAATAGTTGTCTCAAAAACACTCTGGGACTGAACTATAATTTTACTTTACAGTTTCGAGATCCCGATTTTGATAATGAACTTTGCAATCTGACTGATTTGTCAGAGCTCCCTCAGAAGCCAACTGTGAAAATCATTCCTGTGATTGAACTGGTGTCACTGTCATCAGGTGAAATGCAGACATCCAGTGAAATATCGAGTGATGCTCTAAGTACTGCAGATAGAGTACTGACCGAATCAGTCCAGGAAAAGCGAATGCCATGGCCTGATATCTTTTTGATTCCAAAATTCTCTGTCGATGTTGAATATAGACTGCGTCAAGCAAATTTAATCTACTTGAAGGATGGAATGCACCTAAAAATGACAAAGGAATTGAAACATGACATTCTTCAGAAACTTGCAGATACCATATACTCCTTCAAAGCATACCCAACTGCTGATGATCTAAGAGATGTTGCCAAGGCATTGGTGAATACTCACCCCTGTCTTCAAGAACCAGGGTCGCCTTCTGGATACTGTGGGTGGACAAACAGTTTGAAAGACAAAATGGCAAATTACAGATCCAAAATGAGAAGCCTTGTACACACAGATGTCATGGTTAATGCTGGGAAAAGAGGACGATATTCTACCAGCAGTGATCCACCTAACAAGAACATCAAGAAACCAAGGAAAGATGAGGTCAACTACCTACCTAACCTTCCAAGTGGGCAGGATGCTTCCAGTCTTGAAATGCTCAGACAGCAGTTGGTGGATGAAATGAAGAAAAAAAACCCTGATGCAGTCTTTATCAATCAGAAGATGGACATGACTCTATCCTTAAGAAGACATGAGGTTGTGATCAACAAGCCTCCTGTAAGCCTGATACTTCAGTGTTGGCCAGCACTTTTTAGAGAAAGACAGGTAAAGTTACCTAATGTTAACAAATGCTTTTTTGTTTTACTATTTTAGGTGTATCAAGAATTCAACCGGGTGGTTGGATAGAACCTTACACAAGAATTCTATGGCTCTATTGATCGTCACTGTCCACAGCTGGTTCAGATCTTCAGGTCAAAGAGAGGTCTCGCCGGGCAGATTTTGAGCAATCTTCTACAAGAAGCCAAGGTTTGTACACCTAAATGTATGCCATTGTTTGCTGAATTTTGAAAAGCAGCCTGTTATGATTACTTTAAGACTCTTTAGTAACACAGACAAAATTATGATAAATAAAAAAGATTTTGACAAATGATACAATGTTGTCTCTGCAACCACCACACACCAGACCTCTGACCTTGCTGACATGCGATGTGTTGCGATTATAGGGCTTCCAGTACTTCTTGGTGATGACCCAACTGAGTTCTTCAAAGCATGCTTTGTAAGTATTACTAATAAATTTTTACTGTCATAGTTTTATTGTATGATTTTCTTAATGTGCATTTATGTTAGCGAAAACAATAAAGAAATCACCAAACACAAAGTTATATTTTAGTTAAATGATCAAGGAAATAAGGAGTGAGGAGGAGGTTTTAATTTTAATTAATTCAGGAGAAATTTGAATTCATGTTATGACACCTTTTGAAACTTTAAATTACAATCTAGGATTATCTCATAACTTTACATATTTTTAATGTAATCAGTAGTTCATGTCATATGCAATGACTTGTACACAAAAGCAAACATATACATTTAATATTTCAATATTACTGAACTCCTGGATACATTTGTGTACATAATTCAAAAACAATTATGCTTGCATACAACTAAACAAAAGCATTCAATAAAATGTACATCTAGAAAAAACTGTTCACTGCTAAAATTTATTTTAGTAATTTCCATATTCTTGTCCAGGCTTCTGATGATGCAGACATCCGTTGGATGTCCGTTGGAATCCTCAGCCGAAAAAATGAAGATGAGGCCCTGCAACCCCGGTCCTTCCACCTCCACCCACCCTCAGTGGGAATCATCTTGGAGGGGAATGTTGTAATGGACAATTTAGACAACATACCCCAGGCCATGTGTCTTTTGTTTGGGTTGACTTATGCACTGCACCTAAACTACCCTAAGTGCATGGGCAATACCTTTCTTTTCATTCAACAAGTTCTGCTAGGTTTGGGTAAGGTTTGGGGAGTTGAAGGGCAAGATTCTGGCTGTTGCAAATCAGCTTGCCATGTGAACAGGTACAGTAAATCCATGTTTCATTAAGGCTCTCTTTCAGAATTGGTATAAAAATATTTTCCAGATGTTCTTTAAACTATGCCTTAGTGTTTGGCAAATGTTCATGTTACATATTAATAGAGTAAAATAACATACATTGTTTGTTTAATATTTGGAAATGTTTTAAAACACTGTTTTAAATATTTAAAATTGGGTAATTGGTAATTAAGACAATTAATTTTTTGTCACTCTTTGAAAACTGCTGCTAAGTGAATTCAAATAAATTGTTAGTTCAAATAAATCCTTGTTATTCTTTGCCCTTTTTTGTAATGCAGGTTTGTCTTAATTAAATCATTTACAGTAAATAGCGATATTTAAATGAAATGTTTGGGTTCTGTCACAACATTTATCCAGGTTGCGATTTCACCTCTCTTTTTCTGCTGTGTATACCTTTAAGCTTATAAAGGGTGATTGAACTTAAAAAATGTATGGTAACTCGTTGCCCTAAAAAAGTTAATTTTGTCTTGTTGAGAAAACAATAAATTTCAAGTTTAATGTACTTAAGATTTCAACAGCATTGCATTAAAAACGGTTAGTTCAATTAACTAAATATTTTTTTATTAAATGCTGTTGAAACATGTGCTAAAACTGACACATTGTTTGAAACAATGTATTTTGTAATTTAAACAAGTGTAAGAAGGCTTTTCATTTGCAATAATTTTTTTATTAGCTTTCAAATTCTGTCAGTTTTATAGCTAACAAACAATGTGGATTTGAAAACATTTGAAATGTTATTTCCAAAAATTTATTATACAGTGAAATAAAAAAGTTTGTGTAGACATAGTCAAATAACGTTAACTGTCAGAGAAAAGACAACCAATAAGGCGAACATAAGGTAAGGAGTGGCAGAGCAATGGGCAACTGATTTGTACTTTTGGTTTCCTTTTAATATAAATTCTTTCAAAATTCTGTCAGTTTTGTAGCCGAAGTACAAACAATAGTGCTTACAATGAGCTATGGTACATTATTTTCCAGTATCTCAAAATTTTCCTTACTTAAGCTGTCTGGGCTGTATTAGGGTTGCCATAGGGCTGAAAGCTAATCGAATATTTTAGTCACTGAGTATTCTACCGAAATTCAATCGATTAATCAGAGAAGAAGACTTTTTTATTAAAGAGCAATACTAAATATACAAGAGAAAATAAGACAGGTCTCTTAAAATGAACAAGTAATTTGTTTCCTTTTTAGAAAAATGAAAATTTTTATTGCTGAAATTGCATATATTAATAACTGTGAAAACTAAACCCATTTAGTGCATTTAATTGCCATATTACTTTCAAAATGCAAATACAAATATATAAACATTTATTTCAAATTACTTTAAAAAAGTTAAACATAGTACAACCAAAAACTAAGACATAAATCAGAATAATAGTAATAAAAAAAATAGTAATAAAACCTAAACACTTAACTTTCAAGTTTCAGCCTAACTATAGCTCAGGCATGACATAAGCCTTTACTGTCTTATTAGAAGGCTTTGTGGCTTTTGTAAGAGGCAAAAATTAGTGGGCAGGAAGCTAACGTGGAACAAAAACAAGAGTCCATACACATAACATTTATTAACACATTTTTCAGCAACATGAATTTAAAGTTATTTGGAGAATAAAACCTTTTAAATGTCTCTCTGCATACTGGTGTGTGTAATCCTTTAAAAGCAGCATGTGGTTTGCAAACACAGTGCTCTGTATGTAGTAACAGTAAATGGTAGGGATGCACCAAAATGAAAATTCTAGGCCGAAACCGAAAATTCTGGATGCACTTGGCCCAAAACCGAAACTGAAAATGCTTTGTAATAAATATTTATAATTTCAATTAAATATTATAAAGTAATTTTGTAAGACTTTTTAATTTAACTCAATTTTAATAGCACGGAATTTAAAAAACACAAGCCAATAAAATAACCAAACTTTTATTGAAGGAAAATGGACAGAAACTATTATAAATTAAATATCATGTATTATTTTATTCCTTTTAGGAACAGAATCAGACCCCCCCCCCCCCCCCCCCCATCCCCACATAACTGTTGTTGTTGTTGTTTTGTAATTCTCCAAATAATGTATATCCTGCAACAGGTTCCTTTCTCAAAATGCGGCAGAGTTGGTACCATCCTGATCATGTGCACACAATGTACCCACCCTTTAAGTGGCTGAAACAAACACTTTTTACACGCAACATATTTTAGGTGTTATAATAATTATAGCTATGATTAATGAAAATGACAGTTATAAAGTTATGTTTTATTTTCTCTCACTTAATGTTTTATTGTTATTTATTCTTAAAATAGCCTTATGAAATGTTACTATTAAAATTCAAACATGGAAGACATTTTGTGTGATCATTCCTTAAAAAATAAAGTTTTCATAATTTTAGTAGTAGTAGTAAGTACATTCTGCTGAACAATAGTAAAATATTTCTGCTGCAATGTCTTCAAATTAAACCATACTTTTATTTTGACGGGTTGCCGTGAATTTACCTTGACATTCTGTGCGGTATGATATGCCGCTAAAGTTTTTACTCAAATGAATGCTGATGAAGTGACTCTCAGAGCAGTTCTGGTGTTGTTCGTGTGTTTATGTCCTCATTGAGAGGGCAGACGCGGAAATCACGCTTCAGTGTGTGTGGTAAAGGAAAACGTGCGTCTTTGCCATTCATTCATTCATTCATTCATAGCGATATGATCGCGTAATATGAGTTAATGCTTATCAGATCGCGTAAATCAGTGGGAAATTAATAGAAATTATGATTTTGTGTAAGCAGATCAGTGAACGAGATTTTACCAGCGTTGCCCAGTACTGCAAACAGGAACAAGTACTACATAGAAATTTCTTGTCGGCACATTATTTGAGTGGACTTGAGTGAGTTATTTGAGACTGATTTATGCATCTGCATCGGACCTACGCCGTAGGCTAAGCGTCAGTTTTCATTTATACTTCTGCGTCGTTGTCCGCGTCAACGTGCAGTACACATGCAAACCGCTAGTCAGCAGTGTCCACGGGCATGTTGCTGGTGTAACCCGCAGTACCACGGCAAAAGCCAAAGAAGAAGCGGCTCGTCGGATAAGCATTATAGCCGTGATGGCGGCAAATACATATCAAATCATTAAATCATTATTTCAGTTCAAAAGCAAAAGCACTTTAAATAAATCTCAACCAATGATTCCTAATTGCATCTACTTCCGGAAGGCCAAATAAAGTGATTTGCTTGAATGATATAGTAATTAACACCAGACAAGTGAGCTATTTTGCTCAATATTCTCCTATGCAAAAAGCATGCAAAACACCTACAGAGTGCACGCATAGTGAAGTCGCGTTACAGCGCGCTCTTTCACTGATGATTCCAGTCTATTAAAATACATTCAGAATGATCACAAATTCAAGACATGGGTATAAAAAATGTGTATATTTATACCACTTCCTATAGTTAATCAATTTCACACAGAATAGTGCCTTTTTTTCTCCAAATTACAATTTACAAGTAATATTGATTTTTTTTTTTTTTTAATCAGTTCAATAAAATAGAAAGAAGTTTTATAAGAGACTTAGTTTAGACACCATATTGCCTGTTTTTGCACTAATTCGCCAACAAAAATAATTCCAAACAAATCCACAGCGCTGTTTTGCGTCTTTGAGCGAAATGACAGCATTTTTGTTCCTGAATCAACCGTTTTAAATGATTCGGTTCAATCGCAATGACTCACTATTAACAGTGACTTGCTGCCACCTAATGCTGGTTTTAATTTCACATTTAAAATATCTTTTCATTTTTTTAATAATTTCAAATATCAGTATTACATTTTTATGTTTAATATAGCACATTATTTATGCATTTGTTATTATTTATGCATTTGATCAACTGCAGGTTAAATGCATTCATGTTCTGCATTAAACAGTGTGTAAACACTTCTAAATGACACTTCAGGTGCAGCTTTATAATTTGACCAAAAAAAGATAATGACACTTATAGAAACTGGCTTTAGAAAAGGTAAAATGCCCAATAAAAGGTAAAAACAATTAAACTTTATTGGAAAGATAATTCTATCTGACCAACAAACAGAATAGGATGAATATGAAAACGGTAGGAGTCATCTGTCCACGAATGTCCTTAAGATACCAACGTGATAGCACACTCAATCAGTTGAATGAATGACTCAATGACTCAATCATTAAGTGACTTACCGCCACTTACTGGTAGTTTAGTTGAGAAGTATGTTGAAAAGTATGCATTTTTCCCCTCAACATTTCTTATTTATATATTCATAAATGCATTCAAAACATTAATCTCATAGCATTATTTATTGCAGTTGTAATTATTGTTGTTTGCAGTGTAAGTTATTTAATCTGACTTGTAGCAGCCCTATAGTGTATATTGAATTTATGATAAATTGTAATAATTGGTTTTTAAAATAGGCCTTTGGAAAGGTGAAAGATAAATATGCAGATTTAAGTATGTAAAAGCTGATTGAACACTGATGAAAATATTGCTTCATAATAAATTGTTTACTCCACCAAAAATCTAATTGATGCAGTTATTTTGCGGGGATAATTTGTATGGAATATTGTCTGCTGATATGAAAAGTTAACTGTATATCGTAGTAATAAATATAATATATTACAGCAATGATATTTTGTTTTCTTTTAAATGTAAACACATGAAATATATGTATGTAATATAATGTGTATTTTCCATTACAGGTTTAGGTCTTAAATTTTATATAAGGTGGTATTAAAAAGGTCTAAAAAAGTCTTACATTTAACTTGTTCATGTCTGTAGAAACCCTGTTTAGTCAGCTATGGTTGGTTGACAATGCATTATTATGCTTATGTTTAGTTATGCTTATAATATGAGCAGTAACATATAGTCAAAAAAATACAAATAAACTAAATATGCTGTATTTCCTGTTGAAAAAAACAGAAAAATAAGTACAACATAACAAATATTAGTAACCTATTATAAATAGTAATTAAAATATAATTATAGCGCCAAAATAAATGAAAATATAAGTATTCTTTGAAATAATGCAAATTGGTTACATTAACAAACGCATAGACTAGTTTACTACAAACTCGGATAGTTACAGTCTACTTACAACCTCTAACATTTTAGCCTATAGGGTTTCATTAAATAAATAAATACAATTTCCTATGGAGAAAATAAAATACTCTGAAAATAGCTTCAGTTATGACTTTTCAATCTGATATAGTCTAGTTTGTTATGTATTCAATACAAAATGATTTTCAATGATCGAGATCTGGCAGCAGCAGCTCATTTTTCCTCTCGGGCGAGCGATCCACATATAGCTTACCAACCCGATCTCATGAAAGTGCGTAAAATAGTACGCCAAATAAACTACGACACATCGTGGTATTGATACGAAAAATTACTTTGGAGTCTATAGCTACGCGATGGGATAGGTTTGGGGGTGGGGTTGATTGGCGTGTAATATGTACGGCGAAAATGCGTATCATATGTACGACAACAAATTTCGTATCATATGCACGCGAAAACAGTGTATCAT